>OX637533.1:48445694-48603194 GCA_951800035.1 Linnaemya tessellans | reverse complement strand
TTAGACGTGCCTTAAATTTAATCAACTCCACAGTATATTTTTGGTGCAGTTTCTTGAATAAATTCTCAACGTCTTCAATTTCCATTTTTGTTAATATGGATGTAATTCTAAAACTTTTAAAGAATGCTACACGTTTCATCACATAATTCAAAGTATTTATACATTGGAAAATATTTCTATTTTCAGTTAAGCTCTTTTAATCTCCCATTATTCAAAATATTATTGATATCGTTTGTTTTTATGTCTTTTTTTGACATTACATTCAAATGTAGCACTTTTCAAATAATTATTTAAGCCACAACCACTGTGAATATTTAAATTTTTTATTAAAATTTAATTAGTATTTTTAGAAAAAATATTTTCTTATTATCTTTTTCCACTTCTTTAGGTCTCACTTGTTCACTTTCAACGAAAAGTTGTTCGCCACAACAGTTGTACAAACTCGCAAACAATTATAACAATCCAAAAAACTAAAAATTCATACAAAAATTGTCTTTGTGTTGATTTGCATGCATTCATGAAATAACAAGCCAGCTAATACAATCAAGAAGATATTCTTATTAACAAATTCGAAAAGATAATTTGCACACGATCCCATAGAAACCTAATAAAATTACAATGGAATACCCAATAAAAAAATAGCGTATTAAGTAGCCTAATGAAATCTATAAGAAGTACCTTTTTGAAAAAAAATTGTTAGGAATTATTAATGAAATTATTAAGAAATTCTTTTTTATGGAATTCATAAGAAAACCTAATAAAATCAAAAATTTTTTCTCTAAGTATTGTGTTTTTGGTGCCAAAAATAACGGAATTTGAGTAAAAAAAGGCTAAATAACAAGCTTTTCTTCTTAATTTTAGGTGTTTTACTTACTGAAAAAATTTAAGAGATTTATAGCATGAAAATAATATGGAATCTCTTTGAAAAAATCTTCGTTTCTTTCTGCCGGAATACCCCTCTACCCATAAGCGTTTCATAGAGAAAATCTTCTTGATTCTACTAGGCAATTTTCGCTCTGTGTACGTAGAATATTGATTTTCAGGACATAGAACTCCATCTGAATCTAGCACGAGAAGTGTAAATCCACCAGTTGAAATCGTGGGATCAGACCAAAGCATATGTTTTCCAAATCCACTTTTTCTACTTAAACAAAAGTAGCAGTCAGCATCATGATTAGATGTTTCTCTCCACATCATAGGTTTTACAATTTGCATGTTTCCTCTGTGAAAAATGAAAATTTTACAATGAATATCAAATAAATTTGTTTGTGAAGTCTTTTTCGGCTTGAGGTCTTTATTAAATTAAAATAATATTAAAATGTTTCTTTTAATATAATTTTTATTCTCCAATATTTCGACCAACTCTGTTGGTCATCTTCAGGGAGTTACAATATTTTCTAAACAAAAAACAAAAACAATAAATTACTTAACATTAAATTTATTTTACAACAACACAATTTTATTAATTACATATGTATGTGCGCAATTGTCAGTGTCTGATTTATAGTTGATTCTCTTGTCCGTAGGAGTGTTTATTATATGTAGCATCTCTTGCATGTATCTCTTTGTGTAGTTCTTTTCTTTTTCCAATATTTTTACTTTGTTTAATTCTGGTTTGTGTCCTGTTATTGCACAGTGGGCAGCAAGTGCAGTTTTTTGGGTCAACGATTTATTATTATTATTTAAATCAGACTTGTGCCCAGCTATTCTAGTCTTTAGTTTTGTTCTTGTCGTACCAACATATCTTTTCTTACATGCCTCGTTGTCGTCTCCATTGCAAGTTATTTCATAAACTAAATTTGATTCGTCCATTGTATCGAGTTTAGATTTTATATTTGTGAATAACTTCTTTGTTGTATTGTTTGATTTCATTGCAAGTATATATTTGTTTTTATCATATATATCCGAATTTTTTATTCTTTCTGATAACCCAGGTATGTACTGTATTGATCTATAAATTTTTGTTGGTTTTTCCGTTACTGCATTGTAATTGTTTTTCCTCCTCTGGACTTCAATTCTTATTAGTTGGTTAATTACTCTAATTGGAAAATCGTTTTTCCCCAAAATGTTCTTAATTTTTATTATATTATTATTATGAAAATCAGTGTTGCTGGTATCTAGCACTCTATTGATAAAATTAGTAGCGGTATTTAAAATCATGTTGCGAGGATGTTTTGAGTAGAAATTTATCAGTCTTCCGCTGGCTGAAGGTTTTTGATACCAGTCCAATTTAATTATGTTGTTATTTCTCACAATCAAGGCGTCTAAATAGGGTAATTTGTTGTCGGATTCTATTTCTAATGTAAATTTAATTTCTTTATTGAAGTCATTTAAGGCTGCCAGTGTTTCATCTACTTTGTCAGTTTTTACAATTCCAAATAAGTCATCAACGTATTTTGTCATTTTCCTTGGTTTAACGTCTAGTTTATTTAGTACTGATGTTAGTAATTCTTCCACTATTATGTCGGCCACCACTGGAGATGCAGGAGATCCCATCGGCACTCCTTTTCTCTGTTCATAATAATTGTCATTATATTTAAAATACCTGCAATCTTTGATACAGAAGGTCAGTAATTCCATAAAAAGCGTCTTAGGTATATTTGTGTGTTCTTTTAACAATTCCCATTTGTTTTCTATTGTTTGTATTGCAAACTTAACAGGAATGCTTGGGAATAGTGAGATAACCTCAAATGAAACCAGGATTTCATCGTCAGCTATTCCTATATTGTCTATTCTAGACTTTAATTCTTTGGCATCTTTCACATTAAATTTCGATTCCCTTGTCAAAATTTTAAGAATGTTACTTATGTATCTACAAAGTTCGTACGATGGTGAGTCAATAGAAGAGCATATTGGTCTTAATGGCATATTTTCTTTGTTTATCTTCGGTTGCTATTTTTGAAAATAATTTGTAATTTACAAGTTGTGAATTCTCAGATGGTTTTCGGAAGTATATGCATAAGATAAGAGGTTTTTTACTTTTCAAAACTGTGGTTAAAGTCTACTGACGATTTGGTAAAGCACCAATGAAATGCATATAGACATTGCTTAACCACCAACAAATAAATTTCAATTATATATAATAGTATTGTGACAACAATGTGTCAAATAAAAAAATTTCATAATAAAAATTTAAAAGAGAAGTAAATTGCAAAAAAATATATATATACAAGTGAAAATTTTTTCGCGTTTAACTTACATACGTAGCTGCCAGCCACTGAACGTTTTTCAGTATGCCACCGCAAAAAAATGTATTCAGCTCATATTAAGGCAGCAGCTGTTAGTAGTTAGGAACTGTATGTGCGAGAACAATTAAAATGGTCAAATTTGGCAATTAAATTTAAAAATTTTGAAATTTTAATTGCCAAATTTGTGTTAATGGGTTTTTTTTGTAATTTGATACTTTAATGTGTGTGTGTGTGTATTTTCCCACGGTTAAATAGGGATGTTCACATTGTTGTTGTTTAATTTTTTTTATTTTTTATAATGTTGGGGTAGGCGTGGGAATTTTTGTCTGTCCATATGAGACCTTGGGAGTTTTTGTCTGTCCGTATGAGACCGTGGGAATTTCTGTCCGTCCATATGTGAGGGTAGTTTGGTGGAGGGGTGCTGTAGTAACCAAAATGAGTTTGTATAAGTGAGCGTGCGACCGTGGGAATTTTTGTCTGTCCATATGAGAGCTTGGGAGTTTGTGTCTGTCCATATGTGACCTTGGGAATACATGTCCGTCGGTATGTGAGCGTGGGAATTTCTGTCTGTCCATATGTGAGCGTAGGAATTCAGTCTCTACATGGGTGCTATGGCCTAATAGAAAATAAGAAATTTTTAGTATCTGACACAACATTTTTTAGGAAGTACAATATCTCAAAAGTGTTGTATAAATGGATGGCCCTAATGTTTGTGGTTCGTTTCTTCTTGCTGGAGTGAGATTTCTTCTTTTATTTTTTAGCTTGTTTTTAATTTTGGTGTGTGTTTACTTAAGATATTTTTAATTTTGGTGTGTGTTTACTTAAGATATTTTGTCCAGCAATTCAGTTATTTCTTTTTTGTGTGCAATGCTTGAGTGTGGGGGAATAATTTGATTATTCTGATCTTGAAGACGTTGTGAAAAAAAATTACTATTGCATAAATATTGAATTTGATATTTTGTTTATTTTATACATGACGATCATCGATGGATTTTATTTGGAGATCTGGATGGTGGTGCGATTTCTGTATTTTGTAGAATATGAATATTTATGCTATGTTTAAGTGTGTGTGTGTGTTTTTTTGTGTTCTGAGTGGCGATTGGAATGTCTGCCTGTCAGACAGGCTGTGTGTGTAACGATTGGTGAGTCTGTATGACAGTCCGCTTTTTTGCTTCCCTGGATTTAGCGCAAGTGGGTCAGTATGAAATGAAATAAATTTGTAGATATTTATGTACGCATATACATACAAACAAATAATAAGCGTTTATTCGTTGTGCCCAAATATTCCCTTGACCATTTGAATGAATGAACCATTATTTAAACATATGCATTGTTTTAATTTTTATTAATAAGTAATATGTATATATATCTTAATTTAAATCTGACTCCACTGCGTCCGCTTTCTCTACCAACAATTGATCGTCTTCATATAACGCGAGAAACATAGGTATATCTATATTTGGGAGAATTTGCACGTCCAATATTTCTATTTGAGGATTGATTGCTACCTCTCTTGGACCATCAACTGTTGTGGTTGGCAGCGAAGACACCGCTAAAAGGAGATCCTCATCGCCTGTTAGTATCTCTTCATATGCTGCATTTTCTGGGGCTGCGTCAGACGTTGGCTGCGAAGACACCGCTAAAAGGAGATCCTCATCGTCTGTTAGCATCTCTTCATATGCTGCATTTTCTGGGACTGCGTCAGACGTTGGCTGCGATGACAGCTCCAGGAAAAGATCCTCATCTCCTTCAAGTGATGCCGCTGAAGTCTGCGATACAATGGAGTGTACCAGAAGGGCTTCATTTTACAAATAAAAGCTTAACTTAAAATTTTAATAATTCTGCTTTTGAAAATTTGTTTAGCTACAAAACTTTTGTAGTTTGTCATTTACATAAATATTCTCCACGTAGCAGTTTCTTTTACTACAAAATTTTGAAACGTCTCTACATGCATAACCATGTCTACGTATTCTGTGCATATCACTTATCAAAATGTTTGTTTACATAAATATTGTCTACGTAGCAGTTTCATTCCCTTAAACATTTTGGAACGTCTCTACATGCATAAGCATGTCTACGTATTCTGTGCATATCACTTATCAAAATGTTTGTTTACATAAATATTGTCCACGTAGCAGTTTCTTTTGCTACATAATTTTGGAACGTCTCTACATGCATAAGCATGTCTACATATTCTGTGCATATCACTTATCAAAATGTTTGTTTACATAAATATTGTCTACGTAGCAGTTTCATTCCCTTAAACATTTTGTATCGCAGCGGCATGCATAAGCATGTCCCTGTACTCTGTATATATCACATTCCGTTCAAAACTTTGTAACGTATCTGCATGCACAAGCATGTCTCTGTACATATCACTTATCAAAATGTTTGTTTACATAAATATTGTCTACGTAGCAGTTTCATTCTCTTAAACATTTTGTATCGTAGAGGCCTGCATAAGCATGTCCCTGTACTCTGTATATATCACTTATCAAAATGTTTGTTTACATAAATATTGTCTACGAAGCAGTTTCATTCTCTTAAACATTTTGTATTGTAGAAGCATGCATAAGCTGTATCTCATATACCCGCTGTACTTCTAAAACTACTTTTTTAAAATTTTGCAACCAACGATTTTTGTAGCTACAAGTTACTAACTACGCAAATACTGAAAACTACTTTTTGAAATGTAGCGTACTAGACCATAGGTACTAAACATTTTCACGAATTAATGTAAATCAAATTTTTTAAGATTGAAGTCAGTACATTTTTGTATATAAAACCAATAAGTCGTGAATATTTCAAAACTCCTTGGGTTTTAAAAAATAGAACTTTTTTTATATTACAAACTAAAAACAGTATATAAGTGCATTTATAAGCTGTTTCAACATATATATTAAGATTTTTTCAATAAATAAATATTAAAAAATATTTTAAAAAAAATGAGTTCTTCAGTTTTCCGTTGTAATATCTGTAATAAGCAATTCAGATACCAAAAGTGCTATTTAAATCATTGCAAAAGTCATGTTCAACCCCAAGATGTGCAGCAGTCCGTACAACCCCAAGATGTATATCATTCCATACAACCCTATAACCCAATGGTCTACAACAATTTGCTATATCAGTATCCCGTGCAGTATCAGTATCCAGTGCAGAATCAGTATCCCGTGCAGTATCAGTTTCCAGTGCAGAATCAGTATCCAGTGCAGTATCAGTATCCAGTGCAGAATCAGTATCCAGTGCAGTATCAGTATCCAGTGCAGGCTCCAGCGTATCCTTTGTATCCGTATCCAGTTTCAACCAACCAATTCACAGCACCTATGGAAATTCCATATCCCATTGAATATAGTGTACAGTTGCAGCAAAATAATAGACCCAATAATAATTACCCAAGCTATTTGCCCGTAGAGAATTCTCCTCAAGACATGGATATAAGTCAAGTTATTCCACATGATCAAGCAAATACTCAAAATGATGAAGTAGAAATGGATATCTCAAATTCTGTGGATGATCTACTCTCTCAAGCTCCAAATGAACGCAAATATTATATAATAAATAGTGCTTTTAAAAATAATATTACAACATTTGGAGTTCTAATAAATAAGGATTGTATTCTATTTGAAGATGTTATTGTGGATAATAAAACTATAATCAAAGAAAGACTTGAAAATAGTCTTGCCGTGCACAACATCATTAAATTTAATATTACTCTAATTGGAGAGTATATTAAAATTGTAAGCGATGAAATGGAATTGTGTACTATTTCTCACCGGGCAAAGATGGATCTTCTGTGCATTAGAGATGATGTTGAGGAACTTATGGCAAAGCAATTTCAAGAAATCCACAACAAAATGTCTGAATTCCAAGAACGGGATTCAGGATGGACTTTAATAAGAATTGTTCGCCTCGAAATCGCCATAAATAAGTCATCTTTGGTGAGAGGATCCAACTGGATAAGTACGCCGGATAAATTAAAAAGTAGAGCTGCCTGCATAAATGTTGAAAACAAGGACATTTACTGCTTTAAATGGGCTATAATATCTGCACTGGATACCTCTGTTATTAAAACACCACAACGTTGCAGCTCATACAACATTGCAGACATCAGCGCTGACATCATATACATGCAAAACGGAAATGAGCTTGATTTTAAAAATTTAAAGTTTCCGTTGGCATTAAAGAGTATTAGGATATTTGAAGAAAGTAATCCTAATATCAGCGTCAATGTATTCGGATACAACGATGAAAGGAATGAAATTGTTGGACCATTCTATAACACCAAGAATGAAAAATCTCAACATATAAATTTGTTATTATTAGAAAATGCTGGAGGATATCAGCATTATATTCTTATAACAAATATATCAAAGTAAGTAAAGAAATATACATTTATTTACGTAAATATATTAATATGTATTCTTATAACTTTTTTCTTTCCATAGACTTTTAAAATCCCAGACTACCAAGCACTGCAGAAAACTTCTGTTTTGTAACAGCTGCCTCCAATATACCCACAATGAGAGGACGTTAGAACAACATAAAGAAGAATGTGGGAAAATTGTTGCGGAGCTACCGTCTGAGGAAAAAGCGGTGTTGCAGTTTAAAGACCAGCAACGACAAATGGATGTACCATTTGTTGTGTATGCAGATTTTGAATGCATACTGCAGGAGGTTAGTATTAGAGTAAGTGATAAAAGTAATTATATTAAGAAGCACATACCATGTGCTTATAGTTATTATATTAAATGTAAGCAAAATGATAGTTTAGATAAATTTAAATTATATACGGGTAGGGATGCAGCAGAAAAGTTTGTAGAAAATTTGATTGAAGATTGTGAAGATATTTATAATGAATATTTAGCAAACAAAAGGAAAATGGATGCTTTATCTCCTTTCGAAATTTTTAATTTTCAAAATGCAATAAATTGTCATATTTGTCACAAACATCTAGGCAATGATAGAGTGGGAGATCACTGTCACATAAGTGGTAAATTTAGAGGCGCAGCTCATAAGATTTGCAATTTAAAATTTCAAGTTCCTAAATTTATACCAGTTTATTTCCACAATTATTCTTCCTATGACTCGCACCTTTTTGTTAAAGAGTTGGGTAAAAAATCCGACAATATAAAAGTCCTTCCGCTCAACAAAGAATTATATATATCACTGTCTACATTTTCAAAAATGACCGACAACTACAACCTTGAAATTAGATTTTTAGATACAATTCGTTTTATGTCAGATAGTTTAGAATCTTTAGCCAATAATCTTTCAGAGCAAGACTTTAACATTATTAAAAAACAATTCAAAACCAAAACAGAGTTTGATCTTGTGAGAAGAAAATGCGTTTTTCCCTATGATTTTCTAGATTCTTTTGAAAAATTGAATGTTGGTGAACTTCCAGCAAGGGAAGATTTCTTCAACCAGCTCAATAATAAGGAGTGCTCGATTGAAGACTATGATCATGCAAAAGAAGTTTGGAATGCTTTCAGCTGCAAAACCTTGCAAGATTACATGGAAGTATATTTAAAAACGGATGTGCTCTTACTTGCAGATATATTTGAAAGTTTTAGAAAGGTTTGCAAGAACATCTACCACTTAGATCCATGTCAGTATTACACTGCACCAGGACTATCGTGGGATGCTATGTTGAAGCATACAAATATAGAATTAAAGCTTTTGACGGATATAGATATGTACAATTTCTTCAAGAAAGGAATACGTGGTGGGCTTGTACAATGTAGTAATCGTTATTCAAAAGCTAACAATAAATATTTAGCTGATTTTGATAGAGAGAAGCCCTCAGAATTTATTGTGTACTTAGACGCAAATAACCTTTACGGTTGGGCAATGTCCACCTTATGGTGGATTCAAATGGATGTCAATTGAAGAGCTAAATCTAGATCCGACAACCATAGAGGATAGTTCAAGCGATGGATATGTCTATGAAGTTACTTTAGACTATCCTTCTCATTTGCATGACTCTCACAATGACCTTCCTTTCTGTCCAGAAAATAAAAAAATTTTGCAAACAAAGCACATTAAATTACTAGCAGATTTTTCTACAAAACAAACATATGTCATACATTATAGAGTTCTTAAACAATGTTTGCAGTATGGTGTAGTTCTAAAGAAAGTACATCGAATTCTCACCTATAAGCAATCAACCTGGTTGAAAAGTTATATAGACTTGAATACCAAACATAGGGCTACTGCAAAAAATGTTTTTGAAAAAAATTTCTTTACATTGTTAAATAATGCAGTATATGGTAAAACTATGGAGAATGTGGAAAAGAGAAAAGATGTACGAATAGTTACTAACTGGAATAGGACAAATTGTAATCATTTAGGAGCTCAAGATTGGATATCTAAACCTAATTTTCATAGTTTGTCAATATTTTCTGAGGATATGGTAGCGATTGAAATGAAAAGAGTGAAAACCTATTACAATAAACCCAAATATTTAGGATTTTGTGTATTAGAGCTTTCCAAATGGAAAATGTATGATTTTCATTATGGGTACATGCAACCCAAATTCAAGACAAACCTATCATTAAACTATATGGACACAGACTCTTTCATTTACACAGTACAAACTGAAGATTTCTATGCTGACATAAAAATTGACGTCGACCATAAGTTTGATACTTCAGATTACCCAAAAGACAATGTTTATGGATTTCCTCTGGTAAACAAAAAGGTGTTGGGTATGATGAAGGATGAGAATTGTGGAAAGGTAATGAAGGAATTTGTAGGATTGCGATCAAAAATGTACTCTTTTAGTGTGCAATATCAAAGTGATATTAAAAAATCGAAAGGAGTAAAGAACTGCATTCTTAATAATTATAGTATAGCTTCATATAGAAATTGCTTATTCAATAAGTCGACTGTGTATGATGATATGCTAAGATTTAAATCAAAAATTCATCAAATTTACTCAAATTAAATAAATAAAGTAGTATTAAATTATGCAGATGATAAAAGAAAAATAAGAAGTGATGATAAAAGTACGTATGCATGGTATCATTTTCGAATCGAAGAAACCAATCCCGATTACGAACTTGATATGCTATTGTGGGAAATTTCAAGATTAGAAAAGGAAGAAGCAATGGAATAACTGCAACTAATTTTTTAGGTAATAATTTCTATGTGTAAGTAGTTAAATCTAGTAATAAAAGAAAACATGTTTTATTTTTAAGTTAAATATTGTTTTATTGTTAAGAGAGAGTGAGAAAAAACCAGAATTTTACAAATATATTATATATTAAAAAACATTAAAGATTTTGTTTTATTCTGATTATTTAGTTTTAATGAAATAATGCATAATATGAATTAATTAAATGGCTAATTGCCATTTTTCTTAAATAATATACCGAACACCGGCAGGTGTCTGGTCCCTCCACACAATCCGGATGGCTCCAAGGACAGGATTTGAAATGGCCATCGTCCTTGTCTTCATCTTCCATTATACCCATTTCTTCGTTTTGATCCAACATGTCTAGGAAATATTTCATCATATCCCGGTGTTCATGTAGTTGACATCCTTCAAAGTTGATTAGGAATTGCACAATCTTGTCTCTTATTTGACTCATGTTTTTTTATTTTAAATTTAATCTTTTTATTAGCAAAATTTACTTGCGTTCCGTTTTACTGTTACTTTGCAACTATAATTGTTCATTTCAACGAACCAGTACGAAGGTGCATGTTATGAAATTTAAAAAACGAAGCCTGATCGTTTCTAATCCGAAAAATAATTTAAAATTTTGTGTGAACGACTCAAAAAAATGTATACATATTTGTATCATCTCTCTATCTTTTTTCAACTACTTAGTTTTAAATACTTATATAGATTTCATTTCTCCTCACTTTGTCTTTTGTCAAAATAAAACAAAAAAATCATTGTATAACGATTTTCTGTTAGGCTTCTTACAGTCTAGAAAGATAAAATCGAGATTAGTTTGCAATAAAAGTTCAAAGCTATAAGTTGTGAAAAAATTTCTACCGCAATGGATCTGGTGAAAAAATTTAATTCGTGCAATACAAAAACCTTAATACATATAAAGGATCTAGATGATTCAATCAAATACAACATCCTACGTGCAAAGCGGGTAACAACAAAGTACGGAGAAACAATTCAACTTGAGCTGGAAAACCATATAATGTTTCTCCCGAACCGATATAATGCATTAACCAATGTAGAATTAGAAGATCTTTCGAATGATAAATATCGACTACAAAGAAAAGGAGAGCGGAACCTGATCTTAGATAGCGAGATGCACGAGTTTTTGATACCAAACTCCCAGTACCCTGTTTGGCAGTAAAAATAAAAAAAAAATGTTATGTATATTTTGTAACTAATACAATAAAACAACGAAAGAATTTTTTAAAATATACAAATATATGCTTGTGTTTTATTTCAACTCTTTAGTTGCTTCATAAAGAAATTTTAAACATAAATGACCACAATTAAATGTATTAAAGTTTTGATATTGATTGTAGTTGTATTCAATATTTCTACCTAGATATTTTATTAATTCTAAAGGAGGTTGTAAATTTCCAAAGCTGTCGAAATATTGTTTTTCATATTTGTTTCTATAGTATGCTACCCAATGAGTACCTGGTGCTGCTGATAAATCTAAATTAATTATTCCACATTCTACTGTCCTTGGCCGTTTTGGTAGAGAATCCAACATATAAACTCCTCTAAAGTGTGGAATATTTCTTGAAAATTTTCTTAGATCAAATTCTGATAATGGTCTGTTGGGTAGCATTTCTAATAGTTTTTTGAATGATCTTTACAAACAAGTCCATAACCCTTTTTATATGGTTTAAGGTACAGTCCTTCTCCCACAGCAATAGACTCCATTGCCTTATTGTGTCTGGTGGCTTCCTCAAGTTGTTTTTTTTGCGTCCTTTGTTGCATTTACAGTCTTAGCTATAGCGGCACCTCCAGTTGTTAGACTACCAAGTGCACCTAGAACAGTTAGAATTGGAATTAGCGGTAAAAATCCACCAATTTTTGGAACATTGATTATGCGTGGTATTACAACGCGTGCCTTTTTCCCCTTAAGTGATCTGTTGATAACTTTACGAGCGATTTTAATGGCCGAGTTAATGTCTTGTGATTTTTCTTCCCGTAATGTTTTTGTCGCTACTCTAATTGAACTACTGAACAGCTTTTTGTCATTTAAATGAGTTCGTAACGATAGTCTTTGCCTATTTCTGCTCTTCTTCTCCATACCCATACCAAATTTAGTTTTTGCTTTCATTGCATTGGTCACCATATATGCAAATGTTTTTTCTGCAAGACTGCTATTGTTTGAAAGAACTCTTTCCCAAGCTTTATTTTCAAGAATTTTATCAGCTTGGTGTCTACTGTTTAATTCTTTGTTTTTGAAGTAAGCTATATCGTGATTTTTGCAAGCAGCATCCAATAAATTAATTCCTTTATCTGCTCTATCTAAACGCTTTTGTAATCTTGTGCCAGGTCCACAGTACTGATATCCAGGAAGATGTAATTCAAAAGGTAGAGAATTTATTGTTTTATTTAGTAAACCTTCTCCAACGATAGTTTTCTTATGACTGAATGTTTTTTTATAAAACGTAACCATATTATTTTATTCTAGAATAAAAGATATTGTTTTGTGAATTTTACAAGTAGTTATTGAAATGCGCTTAGTAATTTCAAATGACAGTACAAAAATAAGACATAGTTCCTTGCTACCAAATTCTATTCGAGCATTAATAGTTGGTCCCTCCAATTGTGGAAAAACTAATGTAATGATTAGTTTGCTAGAAAGTCCTAATGGTCTCAAGTTTGAAAATATCTATTTGTACTCAAAATCTCTGTATCAACCTAAATATGAATACCTAAAGAATTTAATTTCGCCAATTAAAGGAATGGGATACTACACATTCGCAGATAATGAGTCCGTTGTTCCTCCTAGCGAAGCTAAAAGCAATTCAATTATGATTTTCGATGATGTTGCATGTGAAAACCAAAACAATATACGTGCATATATTTGTATGGGGCGTCATAAGAATGTGGATTCATTTTACTTGTGTCAAACCTACACAAGAATTCCAAAACATTTAATAAGAGATAATGCCAATTTAATTATAATGTTTAAACAAGATGCGAAAAATATGAGACATGTATACGATGATCATGTTGCCTGCGACATGAAATTTGAAAAGTTTCAGTATATATGTATGTCAAGAATGTTGGAAGGATAAATATGGATTTTTGATGATAAGTAAAGATAATGAACTAAACAATGGTCGCTATAGAAAATCATTTGATTACTTCATCGTAATATAACTTACTGTTCATCAAGGGTATCGCTTAGTACATAATCTGGCTTTAAACTTTATACATGTGATTGTTATAACTGGTCATCTAAACAAAAACTTGATCTGATACATAATAATCTGATCAGATACCTAACAAGCTGATCTGATAAACTGATCTGATACCTGATCTGATAACCTGATAAACTCATCTAATTCCTAATCTGATAACCTGATCTGACACCTGATAAACTGATCTGATACCTGATCTGATAACCTGATCTGACACCTGATAAGCTGATCTGATACCTGATAAACTGATCTGATACCTGATCTGATAACCTGATCTGATACTTGATAAGCTGATCTGATAGCTGAAAAGCTAAAATGAATGAAAAAATTCTAAAAGACTTGGTGACAACAAGAAATATATTAAAGAAAAAGCTTCGTAGTATAAAAACTGGTGAAATAGATACACATCAGCAATTAAGTGATACATTCAAGCCCATAACAGAACCTTTAAAAGAATTTATAAATAGCTCTAAATATATTGATATACCGAATAAAAAAGAAAAGAATGATAAGAAAACTGAATATGAGGACAGTGCCAGTTTTCATCCTCAGAAGAAGAATCAATGTTTAAACAGTCTAATAGTAAAAGTAACAGCGATTTTGATGAAGATGACTTTTATTCACAACATTCTAATCATGACGAGAGTTATCCTGACTTATCACTATTGCAATCGAGAAATGAACTAGATACTAACTATGGTCCACATAGAGATTATAATAACGAATGGAAATTTGGTAGTAGCAACATCGAGTTAAATCAAGATAAAATTCAAGTTGGTGGTCAAATATGGGCTCTCACCCCAGAACTGTTTTCTTTGATGTTTCATAAAACACCAAAAAGCTATGATAAATTCGAGCTTGAAATCTATAAAACAATATTACTTACTACCAATGCACACAGAAGAGATTATAAGTCCGATGGTCAAATCAAAGGGGCTAGAGGGTACAAGTACAAACATATTATTGGAAAACTTTTTAAAGAGAAAAATCATAAGAGCTCATCGGAATTAACAAAGGCTACTTATTTAGGTAAGGGATTGATGCAGGTAAATCCTCATAAATCAAACTATATATACTGGGATGATCCAAACGAGTTGGTAGATCAGTAGTATGAATAAGGGGTTTCTAGATAGAAATGTGCAAAGGAAAAATGTGCATACCTTAACCCTTTAACGGTCGATGGGGTTAAATTCGACCCCATGATATTTTGTGTTATGAGGCGGCAGCGTGTTCGGTTTTGCTTAAAGTGAAGTCGTGGTGGGGGGTTCGGTTTTGCTTAAAGTGAAGTCGTGGTGGATGTTATTTTTGTTGAAGTGAAGTCGTAACATTTAATGTGTTCGTTAGAGGGTTAATACAATATGAATTAAACTACATTAGGGCGGTTTACGAAAGTCTGTGATTTTTTTGCTAGTATTTAATAAATAAAATTCATTTACTGCGGTATATATTAATATCCCTAATACTACTCGTATTTGTTATCAGTATAAAATGTTAACCACATTATTTAAAAACAAAACATTTATTTATTTTTAGTGTTAATCATATACCTACATACTTATAAAACATATGTATATTAGCAACAATTCTATATTTTTGTAGACTAAATAATTTACAATTACACATAACAATCGAATAAGCCGTAATTTGTTTCAATTTAAAACAATTTTCAAAATGAACACCATGAACTGATGAATCTACTAACTCCAAATCTTCATATAAAGGTATGATTTCTAGGAAATTTTCCATATATCTGATGAGATCTCCCGGAATATATCCTCTATAATAGTTTAGAAAATTTTCACTTCAACTCTCAATTCAAATTCATCAAATAATTTCGGCTTCCGTTTTATCAGTGTCGTCGACGACATTTAAGATTCATATTGTTTCTTTAGTGTATCTTGAGCTAGAACGATAACAAAAAAAAAATAATATTTAGATTTAATAATAATAAAATAAATAAAAAAACTATTTACCAAAAATTACCTGTTGCAGCTGCATGTATATTCAGCTCGTAATATTCATTGCTGCTGCTACCTTTGCTACCTTTTCTATCTTTAGTAAGATAGTAGGTATTGCGCTGGAATTCTTCTATACTATCATCGTCTAGAGTTTCGTTGAATATACCAGGTAGGTATATGTATTTGGTGTTTTCCACCAAACAACGTACTTTTTTCCCATAAGGCGTCTGGACACGCTCCATTTTTGTGATTTTATATTTATATTCAAAAAGCATCTCCTTTATGGGGAGAATGCTTTTTGTTTGGTTTTTTTTGAAAATTGATTTTAGGTGTGCTTCCATTTCTGTACTTAACTTGAATAGTAATTAAAGAAAAACTAGATGGGGGGTGGGTTTTTATATAAAATTATGAGAAGTAATTTTATAGCTTATCATTCTTTTCAATAAAATTTTAAAACAATGTTTCTGATGCGGTTTTTATATAAAATTATGAGAAGTAATTTTATAGCTTATCATTCTTTTCAATAAAATTTTAAAACAATGTTTCTGATGCGGTTTGTCCGTTGTTTATAAAGTTTCTATTTAATTAAAAGGTGTGAGAAAATTTTAAAAAGTTTCTGTTGCGGTTTTTCCGTTTTTTTTTATAAAGTTTCTATTTAATCAAATGTGAAAGAAATTTTAATGTATGCAGAATTTTGTTGATATATATATATATATATATATATATATATATATATATATATATATATATATATATATATATATATATATATATAAATATATATGATTTTAATTTTAAAAGGTTTCTGTTTAAAATGTTTCTTCTATTTCACCATCATTATCGTCATCTTCTTCTTCAGTACTATCATACAAGTCGTTGTAGAATACATATTGCTTCTTCTTTTTAAGGATTAGAGTATATAATCCCTTCACTTCTTTAACTTTCTTTAAAATGTGTGGAGTTGTGTTTAGATAATCCATCTGATTTTTAGTAATAATCAGAAATCGTTTAGGTAAATAAATGTAATATTCTTTATTTAGAAGACATCTTATACTTTCACCATATTTTGTATCTACTCGATCTATCTTGTTGATTTCATATATAGTATTTTCTTCCATATCCTTTAAAGGTAAGTATGTAATATTAGGACTTTGAAACAATTTTCTTAAGCTTGCCCTCATTTTTTTTTTTTTTTTTGCTTTCAACTTTTCACCGTAAAACGAAATTTTAAACTGATTCTTTATATTCAATAATTGATAGTATAAGACGTTTTTAGATATTTCAATAACTTCTTATCAATTGCGGTTAAGTATACGTGTATGCATATATACATATATATATATATATATATATATATATATATATATATATATATATATATATATATAAAGAGATTCAGTTAAATTAAAAACTTTGATAAATATGTATGTAGTAATTTGATAAATATGTATTGGGGTCAATTTTTAAAAACTGGTGATAAATATTGTACTTGTCATGCACAGTGGAAAACTTTTCAAATAATAAATACAATAGTTTTGGATATTATAATGCAGGTGTTTCTAACCGCAGAAGGAGGAACTAGAACGCAAATTTTTTCTCTTAATAGAGGACAACAAATGCCAACAAATATTCCAATATTCCAATTTAGTCACAATCAACATATAAAAATTGAGGTTATTGGTGGTATGATATCACTAGTCGGCACAGTCTATGAGGGTGGTTTTAAAGATATAAATGTATACTCATACAAACCATCATGCGTTTATAGTGAAATAGATGAACATGTTTTTAGTGATGCAACTAAATCTTATAATGGTAAGACTGGTATCCGCTCATTGAATGCAACTAAATCTTATAATGGTAAGACTGGTATCCACTCATTGAATAAAAATCAACAAAAACCTCCCCTCCCTCAAAAAATGGTTAATAATAGTATAGTTAAGAAAGCAGCTGGTAGTGCTAGTGGTGATGATGACTCATTTCAATATGAAGATTATTAAATTAGTATATAAATATGAGAAACAATTCTTATCATCTCATTCAAAAATATATCGCTAACTTAAGAACATATATATTAAAGAGAAAAACTAAGATGAAAAATATTTTTATCATATTGTTTTCATATATCTATATCATACAAGTGTTTTCAGCTTCATTACCTATTGATTTGAGTGACAATGAACTTAAAAATACAGAATTTGCAATTAAATTACCAAATAATGATACTGTGAGCATACAACTAAATTTCAAACTTTTAAAGTTTAATAATGATTTAAATAAAAACATCGAGTCAGCAACAAAAACAGAATATAAATCAAACGAAGAACAAGAAGACTCCCCACCACCACCTATAAATCAATCTTTTACTGTTGAACAAGCTATTGAAACATTTAGGCAAGATTTAATAAAAAAAGAAAAAAATATTGCAGGAATAATTGAAAGTTCGGCTCCATTTTATAGACATTTTCAACTTCAATACAAAGATAATATAAAATTGAGAATCCGTTGTACATATGACAGCAATTACTTGAAACGTCGATTAAATATTTCATGTTTCGAATACCGTCAAGTTGAATACGAGAGAATTTTAAGTAATGGTGATATTGAGGCGGTTTCAGAGGATGATACTACATACCGATCCGATATGACATTAATCAACATTGAAGATTATACACATGATTTGGATATGGAAATAGTATAAATTAACTAATATGATGAAATACATTTACTACTACTTAGTATAAACTTTGTTGTTGATGTGTTAAGAAGATTTATTTAGCATAAATAAATAAAAAAATTAAAATAAAAAAAAAAATAATGAATAATCAGTTTTATTCGAAAATTTTACATGACTTCTTGAATGAAGAAAGGTTTTTGTGATGAACATGAGATTATTTTGAAGAAATTAAAAACTCAATTCGATGAATATGCATTTTATAAGAAAAGTAAATCAAAATTTGGATATCATTACGCCAATTGTGTGTGGTTCAACAATGAAACAACTTGTGGTTCTGATAGCTGTAAATGTTCGCGTATCGATAAAAGTTGGGAACAAGCATTATGTATAATGAATTTTTATAATAATTTAAAAACATAGACTTTATAAACAGTTCTACAGTCGTCGTTGTGACTTGATTAGTATTACACAATGTTTGAGGAGAGAATATTAGTTGTAGATGTACAAGGTTTTTATCTCAACAATAAATTCATTGCAAAAGAACTGAGTATTTCAATTAACGATATACAAGTACAAACATTTACTATTAAATCACCTTTTCCATATTCATTGTTGACAACAAAAGAAAAATATTCAATTAATTGGCTTTATAATCATCATCATGGATTAAAATGGGAAGATGGCGATTCAACCTTAACAAATATTGTGGAATATTATATTGCGCATGTTAAAGATACAAATTTTATTTGTTATGCTAAAGGATTAGAAAAAATTAAGTGGATTCAAAATATTTTTAAGGATAACATTAATTTTTATAACCTAGATGATCTAAATTGTCCAAATTTAAAAACATATCAAAATGATAAATCTGTAAATGTTTGTTGTTATCATAGAAAATATTGTATATGTGCTCAAAAAAATGTAATACTCTTAAGAAAGTTTATTAAATCAAATATTAATAAAGAAAACATAAAATTATAAAAGACATTTTTTGATTTATTATTTAACACTTAAATCAGATAAAATAATCATCAAACATCAGTTCATTCTGAATACTTGAAATGTCAATAACAATATCTTTAAACGGAAAGACTTCAACTCTGGTTGGAGAATATTTTCCTCCAATTGAACTCCCTACAAAATATGTTTGTGGACTTATTGATTTCGTAACATTCAATTCCATACCCAATGTAGATGTTCACAACAATTTGTTTCATATAGGAAATCATATTATTACTATTCCGGTTGGTTCATATGAACTTGAGGATATTGATTTTTTCTTAAACTCAAGCTTAAAAGATATTGATGAATCAATTTATCTAATAATTGAAGCTAACAATAACACACTTAAAACTGAAATAACCTCATCAATGGATATAGATTTTTCACAGCCAAACAGTATAGGAAAGTTGCTCGGATTTAGCAAAAGAAAATTAGAAGTAAATTCAACTGAATATTATAACACTGATCAAAATCTTCAAGATGATAAATCTGTGGAAGTGACGATTGTAGATATTAATCAATTGAATACTACAACGTTATTTGAATCTGACTTACCTACACATATTACGAATGTTAATACAATACGCATTGAAAGCAACTTAACAACCGGTTCATTTATTAATAATACTTCGAATCATACTATTCATGAATTTCCTCTTGATGTTCCTCCAGGATATAAAATAAACGAAAAACTTCGAAATGTTATTTATTTACCCGTCAACTGTCAACAAATAAACAACATAACGATTAGAATCTTAAATCAAGACGGTGAACTTATAAATTTTAGAGGAGAAAAAATCACTCTTAGACTCCACTTCAAACCAGAATAATGATCATTTACAATAAAAACATAGTGCAAAGAGGATTTCCATTCAATCCCTCATCAACTCACATTCGAGAAAGTACAAAAAATAAAAACCCGTTAACATCATATAATACAGAATACTTAAAATCATTAGGATTTAATCTTCAACCATGAATGAAATACTAAATGTCCTTCAAAAACCTATATATGATGAGAGTATTGTAAAAAGAGAATATCATAGTTACTCTCCATATCTAAAATCATTCAACAACAATGATGAAATTCGTATACCAATTCAAAATCAGGATCTCTTTGTCTTACCAAGTGAGAGTATGATTTACATTCATGGTTTTATAGTAAAGAAGGAAGCAAACAAAGAGGTTCCAGCTATAGATGTGAAATTTAAAAACAACTTTGTTTCATATTTGTTTGATGAAATTCGTTATGAAATTAATGGTTTTGAAGTTGATCGTACACGCAAACTTGGAATTTCATCCACCATGAAAAATTTTGTATCATTGAATAAGGCTGAAAGTGCTACACTAAAAAACGCTGGTTGGTGTCTTAACGAAACTTTTGTTTTAGAAAAAAGTCATTTTAGCTGTTGTATACCTCTGAAAATGTTGATGGGGTTTGCTGAAGATTATAACCAAATACTATTAAATTCGAAACATGAGCTCATTCTTCAACGTTCTACATCCGATGAGAGATCATATTATTCTACAAATACAACTGATCAGTTGAAATTAACAATTCTGGATATAACATGGAAAATGCCGCATATTCAACTATCAGACTTTGCAAAATTGGAAATGTTTAAGATAATCAACAACAAAAATTCTATACCAATTGCATTTCGTAGTTGGGATTGTCATGTAAATCCTGCACTACCAACGAATACAAAGGTTTTATGGAATGTGAAGCTTTCACCACAAAACGAAAGACCACGATTTCTTATAATTGGTTTACAAAAAGTGAAAAGTAAAGAACAAGGAAATATATTTGACCATTGTAATATCTCTAATTTAAAAGTATATCTAAACTCAGAGTCATATCCATATGATGATTTAAATAATCGTTTTGAAAATGGCCAGTATTCTGTACTATATAATATGTATGCAAAATTTCAACAAAGCTTTTACATGCGAGAACCTGAACCATTGCTGAATGTTAATGATTACAAGTCTTACGCACCGCTTATTGTTGTGGATGTTTCACATCAAAATGAAACTGTTAAAATTGGACCTATTGATGTACGAATTGAATTTGATACTGAAGCAAACAAACCAATTCCAGAAAAAACATCAGCTTACTGTTTAGTTATTCATGATCGCCTAATCGAATACTCACCTCTAACAAGTGAAATTAGAAAAATTATTTAATTATAATATTTCTTTTAAAATTTTTAATAAATGAAAAATAATATATAAATAAAACAAGATCTTTTTAATTCTTAATCAATGTATTTTATTAAAACATTTATAGTTTCTTTTTAGTTTAGCTTCGAAAACAAAAATTTTAAACATAAATGACCACAATTTATTGTATTAAAATTTTGATATCTATCATAATTATAACTAATGTCTTTTCCTAAATATTTTATTAATTGTTTTGGTGGTTGCAAATTTCCAAAGCTATCAAAATATTCGATTTGATTGTTGTTTTTCCAGTATGCTACCCAATGTGTGCCAGGTCCCTTTGAAGTATCCAGGTTGATTATTCCACATTCTTTTTTAAATGGTTTGCTTGGAAGGGTGTTACACATAAACACACCTCTAAAATTTGGAATATGTTTTGCATATTTTCTCAAGTCTACATCAGAAAGAGCCCTTTTAGGTAGCTTCATTAAAAATTTTGTTGATAAGGTTTTAAATATAATCCAAATCCTTTTTTATATGGTTTTAAGAACATGCCTTTTCCCATCGCAATGGCTTCCATTGTACTATTATGTCGTTTTGCTTCAGTCAATTGTTCCTTTCCATTTTTGACTGCATTGATTGCTTTTGTAATGCCAGATACACCACCAGCTAAACCACCAAGTGCGCCCAGTGCAGCGAATATAGGTGCAAGTGGAAGAAAACCTCCAGATTTAGGTAGAGGTATTATTCGAGGTGTTTTTATTAATGATTTTTTTTTCCCCTTGAAAATATTGTTTACTACTTTTCGTGAAATCTTTATAGCATCTTTCAAGTTTTCAGTTTTTTTTATATTCTTTCTTGCACTTTTCAATGCATGTCTAAATAGTTGATGTTTATTTACTGAAGACAATCTTTTAGTTTTACTAATAACGTTACCCATTCCGAATTTTGTTTTTGTTTTCATTGCAGTAGTAACAAACCAAGCGTTTGATTTTTCACCGAAACTACTATCGCTAGCATTAACCCTTTGCCAAGCTTTTTCAGCTAAGATTCTATCAGCAATATGTCTTTTCTATAAATCTTTATTGTTTGAGTATGCTATATCGTGCTCTCTGCAAGCAGTATCCAATGGATTGATTCCTTGATCACCTCTTTCTAAACGTTTCTTTAATTTTGTTCCAGGTCCACAAAATTGATAACCGGGTAAATGAAGTTCAATAGGAAGTTTATTAATTATTTTATTCAGCAAACCTTTACCGATAAAGTATGGTTGACGACTGAATATCTTTTTATAAATGATTGTCATATCTATTGGTGCTTTGTCGATTAAAATCAAATTGATTGAAAATAAATAAAAGAGACTGGTTTATATATTATCTTATCATTAGATTTCAGAATGCGTTTTTTTAAACAACATAAAAGGATTGATGTAAGGAATATCGAATCAAAGTTCGGTTCATCAAATAAAATTCGTCATAGTTCATTACTACCGAATTCTATTCGAGCTCTTATTGTGGGTCCATCAAATTGTGGAAAAACAAATGTGATGATCAGTCTTATTGAAAGTCCTAATGGATTGAAATTTAAAAATATTTACTTATATTCAAAGTCAACACAACAACCGAAATATAAGTACTTAGAAAGTCTAATTAAACCTATCAAGGAGATAAATTTTTCATCATTTTCCAATAATGATGATGTTCTATCCCCAGACGAAGTTAAACCAAATTCAGTATTTATATTCGAAGATATAGCTTGTGAGAAACAAAATCATGTACGTTCTTACTTCTGTATGGGTCGTCATAAAGATATTGATAGTTTTTATTTATGTCAAACTTATACACGTATACCAAAACACTTGATTCGCGATAATGCTAATATGATTATAATTTTTAAACAGGATGTAATGAATATTAAGCATATTTACAATGATCATGTTGGTTCTGATATGACTTTGAAAACATTTCATAAGTTATGTGCTGAGTGTTGGAAAGAAAAATATGGTTTTCTAGTTATTAACAAAGATGATTCTATGAATAATGGTCGATATAGAAAAGGTTTCGATATATTTATAAATCTATAAAAGAAATACATACAGATATTTTAAAATCAGTACAAGATTAATTATTAAACTAATAGCTTCTCAACTATTAAACCGCTAACTGCTAAACTGATCTGTTTTGAATCTGTTTCTAATTCAATCTATAAATATGAACACAAATCTAGTTAATAATCTTATTAAAACTCGAAATATTTTAAAAAAGAAATATAAGAATATTTTGCTTGGAGAAATTGCAAATGATGAATTGTTGGAAAAGACATTGAAACCAATATCAAAACCGTTAAAAGAATTAGTTCAATCAACTAATAATAATAATAACATTATAAAACATGAAAAATATCCGGATAACTCTTTTAAACATGATCTTGAGAATAATAAAGTTGCCTTCAGTACGCCCTATAAAAAGAGTAAGCTTGATTATAGCACGTTTTCTCCAAGATTTGATAACAAGAAAATCGAGAAAAGTTCAAACACGTTTCAATCATTTGATGATGAAAATGATCATGATGACTATGATGATGATGATGATAATAATGATAATGTTGATAATGAGGATGATAACAATGATGCTGATAACACCATTACAATACATCCCAATCAAAGTGTTCAATATAATTTATCAGAAGTTAACTTAAATATATATGATAAAACCTATGGTCCTCATAAGGACCCATTACAATACATCCCAATCAAAGTGTTCAATATAATTTATCAGAAGTTAACTTAAATATATATGATAAAACCTATGGTCCTCATAAGGATAAAAATCAAATATGGAGACTGGGTAATGAACCCATCGCTTTCAATGCAACCAATATTACTGTAGGTAATTTAAAATGGCCCTTCACATCAGGTTTATATGAATTGTTAGTTTATAAGAAACCAATCAGTTATAATAAAACAGATTTAAATAATTATAAACAAATATTGGAGATGACTAATGTTCATAAACGAAATAACAGTATTAATGGTCAAATTAAAGGAAATCGTTCAATTAAATATACAACGATTATTAAAAACCTATTTAAACAACAGAAAATTCATGAGGGAAAAGGTTTAATGAAACTGAATAGAAAAAAGCATAACTATGTTTATTGGAATGATCCTAACGAATTGGTTGATAGATTGCGTCTTTTGATTTCATCAACAACAGCTGGTCACTCAAATCATAATAATGAAATTGTATCAATTATTGAGGAATTGAGAGAAGCAAAAATTATTATATAAATAGACTTAAAAATGTTTAACAATTCATATTCATAAAATGCCTATCGATAAGTTTGGACATTATATTGAAAAATCTGTAAGATACCAAAATCAACATTTCAAGATTCATTTGGATAGTGATCGTAATTTCAACTTTAACTTGCGGAGAATAAAAAATATTGCTAGTCCTGTATTGGAAAACGATGCTGTAAACAAAATTTACATGAAAAGTTATTTAAGTGAAATAAAGAAACAACTGGATACAATGTATATAGAGAGAATTAAGGGAATGGAGGATCGTTTTAACGAAATAATACAACAACAAAACGTGTTGATTACAGAAAAATTTGATAATGTAGAAACACGTTTAAGTAAATTAATACACGATCAAAGTATAATACTAAATAATCTCAATCAATCACTAAAAGAAATGAGATCATTATTTAATCACAAAATTGATTCAGTTGAAGAACGTCTAAATGAAAAAACGAAGCTCATTACACACCATTTAAACATAGATATATAAATCGTTTTTGATTTAAATTCAATATCAACAGCATTTAAATTGATGTAATCTAAGATAGACGTTAGAAATGGAGCGACAAGAAGTGGTTCAGGAGCTTCATAAGCAAGCACGTAGAAATTTCATTCGACGTCGAGTGGTGATCAAGGGAATTGATGATCTTTGGCAAGCAGATCTTGTTGAAATGGGTGTTTACTCAAAATATAACAAAGGCTATAGATTTATTTTAACAGTTATAGATACATTTTCAAAGTTTGCTTGGGCTGTACCCGTAAAATCTAAAAGTAGTGAAGATATAACCAATGCTATGCAATCTATTTTTTCGCTAAAGAGAATTCCAAAAAACTTGCAAACAGATAATGGTAAAGAGTTCTATAATAAAATATTTCAAAACTTGATGATAAAACATAATATCAACCACTACTCTACATATAGTATCATGAAAGCGTCCATTGTAGAACGATTTAATAGAACTCTAAAAGGAATGATGTGGAAAAATTTTAGTCTACAAGGAAATTATCAATGGATACATATATGCAAGGATTTAATTAATCAATATAATAATAAAAAGCATAGAACAATTGGAATGACGCCAAAGTCTGTTAACACAGAAAATGAAAGTTCTATACTAAAACAAGCCTATAATCATCCCAAAATATATAAATTTGGTAAACTAAAAGTTGGAGATCACGTTCGAATTAGCAAATATAAACATATTTTTTCAAAAGGATATACTCCAAACTGGACAACTGAAATTTTTAAAATTCGTACTTTACAAAACACAAACCCCATTACTTATTTATTGGAAGACTATCAAAGGAATCCGATTGTTGGTGGATTCTATGAACATGAACTATTAAAGACACATTTTCCAAATACATACTTGATTGAAAATGTTATTAAAACTAAGGGGCACCAGGCGTACGTAAAATGGTTGGGATTTTCCAATCAACATAATTTTTGGATCAATAAAGATGAACTTCAATAATATTATATATACTTCAATATGAGATTTATTTTTATTATATTATAAAATTCTCAAAAAAAATAAAATAATATATAAAAAAGTTTTGTTTTGATTTTTTTTTTATTTCTAAACGATTAAATTTTATATCAACTTAGTTGAGTAAGGTTAAGAACAAGCACGATTAAATTTTATTCACACAAAAACAAATTGTGGTTACTTGTGTTTAAAATTCCTATTCAATAGATAACTATAGTTTAAAATAAAAACAAACTAAAATATTTTAATGATATTCTTTATTTATTTATTTATTTATTGTTTTTTCACGTTATATATATATTCACTTATAATCTAAAATCACTTAATACTATTGTACAATATTATCACTTGAAGATGATGTTAATACATTTTCATTGGGTGATGGTTGTTGACTATTTATTGCATAATGTCCCCATGCATATATATTAATACTATTATCTCTAATAAATCGCTTATCATCTAAATAACTTAATGCTAATTTACTAATGTGTTGAGTATATATTTCATGAATCTTTGATCTAAATACATACATAGAATCATAGTACATTTTTTTTTCAAATAAACATTTTCTAAAGTCATTAATCGTTAGTCTATTGGTTACGCATTTTTTAACTCCTTTAATTTTTTTAATTTCTTTTTCCTCTTCATCAATTTTAATTGAATACATTTTAGCGCGTAAACCAATGAACTCTTTAATTATTTTACCATTACATTCATCCTTCATCATTCCTAAAACCTTTTTGTTTAACAAGGCTATATTAAAAACATTATCTTTCGGATAAGCAGACGTATCAAACTGTAAGATGATATCATCTAGAATATCCTTATATAGATCATATGTCTTAATATCGTAAACAAAGGAATCAGTATCCATATAATTCAGACAAATATTTTCCTGATATTTAGGTTTCATGTATTCATAATGGAAATTATACATTTTCAACTTAGATAATTCTAGAACAGAAAACCCAATATAAATTGGTTTATTATATTCCGTTCGCACTCGACTCATTTCAATGACAATCATTTCTTCTTGAATCTTAAGTAAACTATCGAAATTTGGCTTAGCTATAAGAGCTCTAGCTCCCAACCTCTTACCTCTACTCTCCCATGAACAAACTATTTTAACATCTTTTCTCTTAGCTACATTTTCCATTGTTTTACCGTATACCGCATTATTTAAAAGTTTAAAAAAATTTTTTTCAAATTCATTTTCGGCATTGGTTCTATGATAATTATTTAAATCAATATACCTTTTCAACCAATCCGACTGATTGAATTTAAGAATTCTATGAATTTTCTTTAGAATAAGACCATGTTTAATACATTGTTTAAGATTTCTATAGTGTATTACATATTTAGTTTTATCATTTAAATCCGTTATTAATTTAGACTGTTTCATATGTTCATTTTTTTTATTTTCTGCACAAAATGGGAAATCATTGTGATGATCGTGTATGGTGGATGGATATTCTAAATCCACTTCCAATATATACCCTAATGGTGAATCATCTTCCACAGCATTAAAATTAAAATTTTCAATGTTTTCAACCCATTCAAAATTTTTATAAGGAAGGTACTGCGACATGACATAACCGTATAAATTGTTTACATCTAAATAAATAAGATAATTCGATTCTTTAGTAGAATCATAATCGCTTACATATTTATTGTTAGCTACAGAATGTCGTTTACAACATTGAACAATTCCTCCCCTAATACCACGTGTAACAAAATTATACATGTTAATGTCAGTTAATAGTTCTAACTCTATTCTTGTTTTTTTCAACATTGCATCCCAAGATAATCCAGGAACAGTATAATATTGGCATGGATCTAAATTATAAATGTTTTTGCAAACTTTACGGAAATTTTCAAAAACATCACATAGTAATAAAACATCTACTTTCAAGTATAATAGTAAATAGTCCAAGAGAGTCGTACATCTAAATGTATTCCATACCTTTTCAGCATGTTTATAATTATCTTCACTACACGCTTCATCAGTTAGTTTATTAAAGAAGAGAGAACGAGGTGGTAATTGTGTTTCCATGAGACGATTCTTTGAATCCAAATAATCATAGGGAAAGACACCTTTACGTTTCATTAAATCAAATTCATTATCATTTAAACAAACCGATTTTATAGTTTTCAAATCATCATCAGACAAGGAACCTGCAAGTTGATCTAAACTTGATGCTATAAAACGATATGAATCGAGAAAACGTAGCTCAATAGTATCTTTTTCACTCACCCTAATTCTCTTCGATACGGATACATATAATTCCTTATTTAAAGGAATGATTTTTATATCAACTGCTACTGATGAAAGTTCTCTTATAAATAAATGACAATCATATGCAGAAAGGTTGTGAAAAAATATAGGGATAAAATTTCCAATCTGATACTCTAAGTTACATATATTATGTGCAGGACCTCTATAATCACCTGTTAGATGACAATGGTCAGTTACTTTATCTCCAATAGATATGATTTCACCGCATATATGACAATTCATATCTTCATCTTGTCTTTTTTGTTGTATAAACGTTAAAGGTTTCATTGGTATTACTACACTCAAATAGTAAATATTTATAATTACTAACTATTGTTTATTATAGTTTCGTGAAATTTTTTCAATAGTATAAATTAATAAACAAATTAAAAAAAAAAAAAAAAAAAAAATAGTTACTATAAATATATAATGCGTCCTCGACTAAACTTTTAAAAAAATGTGTTGATGCATTTTCACCACTATAAATTCTATGTATATCTAAACTCGAATTATAGGAACATTTAATATAATAACTAAATGCTAATGGAATATGCTTTTGTACTGAATTAATATTAGCTGAGTTTTGAATATCAACTGATTCCAGAATACATTCGAAATCTGCATAAACTACAAACGGAACATCTAGTTGGTTTTTATGATTCTTAATTCTAAGTATAGAATTTTTATCGGTTGGCATTATAGTTACAATTTTGTTGCATTCCTCCTTATGTTTCTTTAAAGATGATTCTTTGTAAAAGTGTATGAGGCATGTATTACAAATATACACCTTATTTTTATGTTTTGTAAATTGACTTCTTAATAATCTATAATTAAAGAAATATAAAAGGAAACATTTTTTTAATTAGTTTAATTTCACTTTGAGTATAAATTTAAATAACGATAAACATACCTTGATATATTTTTTATCCAGACATAATGGAATCGTTCTTCATCTTCCATCAATAATAAATTTATATGTTTACTTTTTTCTTCTTGAGAGAAATAATATGGTCCCACAACATTATAAACTTCTAAATACGTATCTTTTTCAAGTATAGATGTTTTCTTCTTTTCAAAAGATCTTTCCAGACCAAAGACATTTATGCTTATTCCCGGGTTGTTGTCTTCAAACTGCTGTATTTTGTTGACAGATAGCGGGAAATTTAAATTTTTAAAATTTAATAATATATTATTTTCCAGGACTATAATATCATCTTGAATGTTGGTTATGTTATACGAAGAACAAATTACACTATTATTTTCTATTGGATATAGCGCTGATATAATAGCCCATTTAAAACAGTATACGTCATTGTTTTGTATATTAACACAAGCTTTTTTTTTGATATGTATGTTGGTAAAGAAATATACTGTGAACCTTTTATACATGCATATTTATTAATATTAACATCAAGGTGATTAATTTTTGTTAACGCAAAACCACTATCACGTTCTTGGAACTCATCCATTTTTTGCATAATTATTTCACATTTATTTGCATAAAATCTTTCAATATCATTCATATGGTTAGTTAAAGACAAAATATACATTTTTGTTTGATGTAGTATTATAGTAATTGTGGGTTCTTCATCGTCTTTCATCTTCATATATTCACAGAGTAATTCGAAATTAAATTTTAAACTTGTATGTTTTTGTAGATGATCTTTCAAAACACATGCTACATTATCCTTTATGTTATTGAAAAACAATTCGGGATTTAGATTATCCATATTGTTGTTTTTAAACCGAAATGTAGTAATACGGTTTTTGAAACAAGCATCTAAACACTTTATATTATTGATTTCATCAACAATTTTTAAACAATTATCTTTATGTTTGTTTGTGCGTTGATGATATATCCACAGTTTCCTTACTACATCTTCTTTACACTCCTTACAGTGTATAATTTCTTTCTTTTGATTATTTTGATGCTCTATTAAGTGGATATGTTTAAGATAATCTTGCTTACTTGAAAAATTAATGTTGCAAGTCGTACACCTTAATGAATAACCTTGATGATGATGTATCCTGATATGTCTATTTAATGAAAAGTTGCGGCTGTACACTTTTCCACAGATATCACAAATAAAGTTGCCACCCATTTTAATTTGATTTATTTTATTAATTTTTTTTTTGTGAATAAATAACTAAAAGTATAATCACACCTTAGAGTTTAGTACAACAATGAATATGTTTTATTAATTTGATTTTATTTTATTACCACTACACTTAATTAACCACATTATATACTGATAACAAATAGTATTAGGGATATTAATATATACCGCAGTAAATGAATTTTATTTATTAAATACTAGCAAAAAAAAATCACAGACTTTCGTAAACCGCCCTAATGTAGTTTAATTCATATTGTATTAACCCTCTAACGAACACATTAAATGTTACGACTTCACTTCAACAAAAATAACATCCACCACGACTTCACTTTAAGCAAAACCGAACCCCCCACCACGACTTCACTTTAAGCAAAACCGAACACGCTGCCGCCTCATAACACAAAATATCATGGGGTCGAATTTAACCCCATCGACCGTTAAAGGGTTAAGGTATGCACATTTTTCCTTTGCACATTTCTATCTAGAAACCCCTTATTCATACTACTTAGATCGACTTAGACTAGTGCTTGCATCACATTCTGCAGGTCATACTAATCACAACAACGAGATTGTTTCAATTATTGAAGAACTACGTGAAGCTAATATAATAGTATAAACTATATAAACGGATACACATTTTAAATATAAATTATGTCTGTTGATAAATTCGGACATTATCTAAACGACACTAGCAGTATAATTTCATTGAAAAATGCACCTAAATTGTTGGGGTTATTTTTGGATGCGAACAACAACATTGATGTCCAAAACAAAAGAATCAAAAATGTTGCAAAAGCTTTGGAGGAAAACGATGCTATCAATAAATTGTTTTTGCAAACTCAAATGGAAGAAGTAGAACACAAAATGTTAAAAGAATTTAAAGAAGATAACAACAAAATGCACAATACTCTAAAAAATCAAATCGAAACGCAACAACATGAAATAATATTACAGTTGGAAGAGAATAAAAAAATGCAACAAAGCATTTCCAAGATCAGAGCATCCTTCGAAGAAGAAATTGAAAGATTAAATGAGAAAATTTATAGATTTGAAAATTACATGCTTGTGTCAATTGCTGAAAGCGCATCAGATAGATCGTAACACACCCAAAAGACTTCTTAAAACTTAGACATGGATACAAAAAGAAATTTAGTGAACGAGCTCCATAAGCAAGCTCGAAAAATGTTTGGACGTCGTAGAGTTGTTATGAAAGGAATAGACGATCTTTGGCAAGTGGATTTAGTTGAAATGGGGAACTATTCTACATACAATAAAAATTATAGATTTTTGCTAACTGTAATTGATACATTCTCCAAATATGCTTGAGCAGTACCTCTGAGAAGAAAAACAGCTGTTGACACAACGCAGATATTAGCAGAACTTTGAATTGCCGCTGCCACAAAACTATTAGAACGTTTAAAAAGTTTTGCTACTCTTTACAAACCTTAGGGACCCCCTAAGGTATATATATTCTGGATCCTTAAAAATAGTGATGACGGTTTTCCCAATCCCCCAGAAGAGCTAGAGACTTCGTTCTTGGACCGTTGGATTGGAAATGAACTTAAGTAGAGTGGTATTGAAATTCAGAAAAATCCTAAGTACGGTTCCAGAGCTGGGAAGCTTACACCTATTTCTCGACGCAAAATTAATACCAAAAACCAATTATTTTTTTGGTTATTTGTAAATTAAACCAATTTCATGCTTTGAGAAGCCTCAGTGGTCTTATAAAAACTAAAAAAATAAAAATAAATTTCCAGGGATGGGAATGTAAAAGTTTTTTTTTTGGCACATGCAGTATTTTGAAATAACTAAACTTGTTTAAAATTTTAAGTTTTTTTAAAATAAAACCGCTTTGTACATCATTAAGACTTGCATTGGTCAAAAAAATTAAAATTTCGATTCCAGGGTTGGGAAATTGAAATTTTTTATACATAAAAGTAACTAAAATGGTTAAAAATTTTTCTTCGGTAAAACTACTTTATACCTCATGAGGAGTCACATTGATAAAAAAAAATTTTTAATTTCAATTCTAGGGTTGGGAAATTGAAAGTTTTTTGGTACGTGCAATATATTGTAGTACATGCAAGTGACCAAAACTTTTGCAAATTTTAAGTTTTTCTTAAATAAAACGACTTTATATCTAATGAAGACTAGCATTGGTAAAAAAAGGAAACAAAAATTAAAATTTCGGTTCCAGGGTTGGGAAATTGAAATATTTTTTATGCATAAAAGTAACCAAAAAGGCAATTGACGTTGTTGTTTTTGCTAATTAAAACTATTTGATAATTCAGAAAGAACCAAATTGGTATGCAAATCTTAAAATATCAAAATTTCGATTCCAGGGTTGAACAAATTAAATATTTTATGGTACATGAAAGTGACCAAAAAGTTTAAAAATTTCAATTTTTTTGTCAAGTAAGGCTGCGTTACAACTCACTAAGAATTACTTGGTAAATATATAACAATTTGCTTCCAGAGTTGGAAAATCGAAATATTTCTGGTACATAAAAGCACCCACATAAATACAAAATTTTGTGTTTTTAGTGAATTAAACCTATTTTATACTTCAGGAAAAATTAAATTAGTATTGAAAAATTAAAAATTCGGTTCCAAAGTTGGAAAATCGAAATTTTTTAGTACATAAAAGTAGCCATATAAGTTACTAACTTTGGTTTTTTGTGAATGAAATCTTTTTTATACTTTGGGAAGAGTTAAATTGGTATTAAAACTTAAAAAAATTAAAAATGCAATTTCAGGGTTGAAATATCGACTTCTGATTCATAAAAGTAACCGTAAAATTAGCTATTTTTTATTTTTATGATGAATTATACTTACTTTATATATAAGGAAGAAATAAATTGGTTGGACAACTAGAGCTTTTTGGGGTATATGAAACGGAATTTTTCTTTTTGTTTTGTAAATGAATCATATATAAATTTTTTTTTTGATAGACGTTCAGATGTATTAGAAATAAAGGCTCATTTAGCCGAACGTTGAAATCATAAATGTGAGCTATATGTAAATGTTAGGTAAATGTAAATGTTGCTACACTTATAGAATGCTTAAAATCGTGTCATATGTTTTTGACAAAAACAAACAACATATAACTATTTATAAAAACAAGATCATCAAAAATTCCCAAAATATTGTGTTTCTTGTAAGCTATATCGATTGAGTGTATTTAATAAAGAAAATAATATAATATAATATAATGGATGTGGAAAATATGTTTATCACAAAAAATCTGATGCGTATCAGCCATACCTAAATACGGGCGGAGAGCGGAACGTTTTTTTCCGCTGAACTTTAACGCTGAAATGCGATACCTAAACAAAAGCGACAGCGTTATGTAAAAAAACAATAAAAACAGGGTTATCAAACAAACAAATTAAACAACCCAGATTATTTTAACAGCTGGACGGACGGCATTTGTGATTTTGTTATTGAAATTTTGTACAAATTACAAACGTGCATACATATGTATGTATATAATCATATTGTAAATATTTTCTTACCACCATTTTCTAATACGAAGTGCACAATTTATTTTTTTTTTATTATATATTTCACTTTTGTAAATCTTTGCTCTTTTTCTCTGGTTACAATTCTCTTCTTTTGCAACCAACTTCATTAGAAAACGCTCTGTCAAAATCGGATTTTCCAATAGCAAAGCGTTTCCGCCGCGTTATTTCGGTATGCTCCATACAAAATGTATGGGCATGAGAACTTTTGACAGCTAAAACACGCTTTCCGCCCGTATTTAGGGATGGCAGTATCACTTTCAAAAATAAATACAATAAAACTCTATACAACTGTTTAAAACATTGATGGCACTTTAATGTATTTCTGTTATTGGCGTTCGTGTTGAAAAAGTACGCAAATTAATTAAATGGTACAAAGAGGCATCAGAAACACCAATATACACAACTAATAGGATAATGAGTCATTCCTTGGCATAAGTTTAACAAAATGGGCAAATTTTTTTCCATATTACAATATATATTACATGTTTTGTTATATTACACATATGTATACATGTATTTACGTACAAACGAGTGTTTAATACATCTGAAACGAACAACCACATACGGCCATGCGATATTTCATTGTGAATAAAACATTTATTTAGAAAGTTAAACATATAAAATGCATATATCATGTAATTATACATATATATCTGCTAAACATATCAAAAGAGAAATAAGTACCAAAAGAATTCTTTTGTGCCCCATTCTCATTCAACATACATACATCACATCACTGTCTACAACTGTCACGTAACCTTAGAATAAAATTCTATTTTCTGCTGGTTCCAGCGTTACGGCAACATTTTATTAAAGTCAAGTAAGCCATATTACAGTTTGGATCAGCTGACACATTTAGCTTCCTAGCCAAAAAATTTAAACGTTTTCTTAAATATCAAAGTAACTGATAACATAATTTTGTTTTTTTTATTAAACCTACATTCTGTTTTAGCAAGAAAGAAAGAAAAAAGAATTACATTTGCGAAGGGTATTTAAGATTCGGCACAGCCGAATATTGCACCTTTACTTGTTTATTCCTAAATACGAAAACTCTCCTTCGGGAATTGTTGAAAGAGAAGCAATCGAGTCTGTTCTGTAAAACGAATCCGAATAAATTTTTCGTTTTAAAACGAATTCACAGTTTTTCGTGTTTCCTAATTAGAATTCAGACAATTTTATTCGTTGTAAAAATGAATAAACAAACCTACTCGAAAGTACATAAATAGAATACACTTTTATTCTAATAAATAATGGATTAAACATGAAAAAACAAACAAATTGGAGTTTTCTCTTATTAATTTTATAGAAATCACCTTCAGTTTAATGCATTTAAGCATAAAAAATTCATTTTATAATAACTCTTAAATTTTTTCATATTTTTGCTCAAAGTATGAAGAAAAATGTTTGGAAAAAAAACTTTTACCAGCCGTTAAACAAAAATCACTTTTCATCAATATGCAGTAATTTTTTCTATAGATTTAATCAAGAATGATAAAATAAAGATTACGCCTTGCGCATGATTTACCGTTTGATGACGTAGTAGCCCTCTCGCAAAGGTTACCAAGTCTGTATCATATGAGAAATTTATAATTTCTTACAAAAAATTTATGTATTTTGTAATAGTTGGCAGCCCTGTAATTAATTTACTCAGAGAGTTTTGTATTTTTGTATTTGTATGTTGAAATACTTTACAAAGTAAATTTGCAAAGTATTTGGTGCACAGATGCCGACGGAGTGACTTAGACTATATGCCGGCGATGTTATTAACCCGTATTTTCTTCCGTTACTGTGACTGACTGTACACGACCTATGCCTTCACATAGAAAGTAGCAACGTAGTTAACCACGGAATATTCCTCAGAAGAACTGTAAAACTATACAGTTATCTGAGGTGTTGAAATTAACTAGTGCGAGTGAGACGCAAAACTCTCGAAAGAGAGTAAACAATCAGTGGTCTGGCTGCACTTAAAAGATAATTGCCAACGAGGCTTGATGTTAACTGACTCAGAGCTGCTTTGCGACTGACTCAGAGAGTTTTAAAAAAAAAGTATTTCATCGGTGCTTAATAAACAACGAATTTCGTGTCATATTTTATAATAAATACATATAAAAAATATTAAAATAATTAAAATTATAAAAAAGTGTTTAAATTTGGTTGTTTAAAAGCTGCAAAACTAAGAAAAATAAAAAACAAAATAAAGTGAAGAGATAAGAAAGAGAGCAAATATGAAATGTGCAGTGGGCAAATGCAAACAAAGTAACAGCAAAAAAACAAGTGAGAAATTATGTTAAAACCTAATATTTTGAGTATTTTTAATAAAACGTTTGTGTTTTCAAAAAGCTGTATCGGTTTACAATTTTCCAAAAGATGAAGCTCGAAGGAAGTTATGGGTAATCTTTTGCAAAAGAGTGAAGCCTGTAAATGTGGATAAAGAAATAATTTGTGCTTTACATTTCAAACAAGAGGATTTTGAAAGAAACTTGAAATTTGAAATGGGTAAGTTAGAACAAAATTAATTCTTGCAGTACATTACTAAGGCGTTATGAATAGGATTTAGCAAACGGCGTGCAAAAATATTAAAATCCCATGCAGTTCCCTCTTTAGACACTAGTGCTATTGAAATTGAAACGACAACTGCTAATGAAACTGAAGTTGCAAAAGTATATGAAAGACTATGTGAAACTGAAAAACAAAATGATATTTCGAATAGTTTTGAAGAAAAATTGGTCACGGAAAATGCTCCACGGCCGACTGATCTTGAAGATCTTGAAAAAGAAGATGGCCTCCAAACTTACAATAAACCTTTGGAAATGAAAATGTATGTACATTTTTTAACATTAAGCAAATATTTATTTGAATCGTTTTTAGAGATGCACTTCTCAAGAAAAATTTTAGGCTGAAAATAGCAAAAAGTCAGTGTGATGTCATTATAAAAAATTTATCATGTCGTATTCAGAAATTAAGCTTTGCAAACGTTAATCTTGAGAAGGCCTTGAGACGTTTGTTCTCTATAAAAAATTTTCTTTTTGAAAACTATATTTTATTTGCAGCAATAGTGAAATATTGTATTAAAATTAATGAAAATCTTTATATGGAATTATTATAAAGAATTTGTTTGCTTTCAAAAAATTTAGGTAGAAAAATAACAAGTTGTCCCACTGTCATGTTTTTACAATAACATAATAGTTCTCCAACTGAATTTTATTAGCCAATCAGAGCACATGTTGAGTGACGTCAGAGCTCCATCATGTGCAGAAAAGTATTTTTATTTCAGTTTGTTGGCGTAATCTTTATTTTATCATTCTTGGATTTAATACCCTTTCTTTATTACTTCAATTAACACCTGATTATGTGTTCGAAATTAAATTCGAATGCAACCAAATCGAGTCATTTGTAGGATACCAAATAGTCATTTACTCGTTTTTTAAAACGATTCGGTTTACAGAACAGACCTGAATGTATGGAGCAAATCATCAAAAGATGTATAAGAAATTATACATATCTGATATTATCGCCTCACAATTGGTTTTACCATCAAAATTAACAGGATGGTCCATAGGACAGTACTCGCACCTGGAAGGAACTTACATGCAGAAGTGGATACGACTGGAACAGAAATTGCACTTTCACCGTCGCTAGTAATACTAAAATCTTTTCACGTCAAAATCTAATATATTCTTTACTTCCCGCTGAGAAAATTTTCAAAAATAATTGGGAAGTTACTAGTTTTACCTTGCTTTTAAAAAATTCAGTTTTCGCCACATCTCGACGTTTTGATTTCCTAAGAAGTTTTCCGGACTACTCCTGAGAAGTCATCACTATGTCTGTATGTAAATGTGTTTGTGTTGTTTGTGTGTAACTATGTGACCCTTTATAACTTATGAACGACTGAACCGAATTCAACCGAAGTAGTCGCGTATCAAAGGGCTCTAAATTGAAATCGGTTCCGAACGACGTTTTTTTAGAATTACTTTTAAACGTGTTTGTCGATCGATTCCAAAATCTAATCAGCTCTGTACAATCGAAAATCACGTCAAGCGCTACCAACCAGGTCACAATTGGTTGATGCCTCCGTGATGCCACAACGACAAAGTTTGATAAAATTTATTTAAAAAAGACTGATATTGTATATATATATATATATATATATATATATATATATATATATATATATATAGTTATTTATTTATATAAATATATATATATATATATATATATATATATATATATAAATATATATATATATATATATATATATATATATATCTGACCAATCGATAAATTGACAGTCAAAAGCCAAGTTGAGCGCTGCCAACCGAGTCAAATGCTGTTCGCGCGTTCTTGAAATATCGTTAACGAAAAATTTGAAAATATTAAAACACTTCAAAACTATGTATGTATGTGATCCATTAGTCGTCTCGTCTCTATTGGAAGTATAGTAGAACAACATCAATCACGGTGGGAATCGGCTGATCCATACAAAAGATATAGCAGCTTTAAAATAATAGGGATGAACTTTAAATTGAACCATTTTCCATATATTTTGTTTATAGTAAAATATACGTTCTGCATTCGTAAAATAAAGTGGAAGTGAAACTTTCGCCATTTTTGTGTTCTATATATTGTCATTTCGGGCGGAATGGAAGTGTTCTGTAAATAACTTTCACTACAAAAAATGTAATTTGAAATCGACAGCAAATACCCACGCGAAAGACAGAAAAAAGAGTAAATTTTTGAGTTAAATCTTAATATTTATAAGAAAAGTAATAAAATGTCAGTACTCTTCAGGTTCTTTTTATAGAAAAAAAAAATTACGAATTATATTACGTACTTTAAGGGGTAAGCACGAAAACAAGGAACAAGAAGAAGCAATATTATATTTACGAAGACGACAGGACGGTATGTGAAAAAAGCCTGGAATGATTGGAAAGCCTGAATTCGCAAAAAGCTAGCGGAAAATAGGATGCAGGCTTCGGCAACCGGAGCTGGACCTAACAACATGCAGCACATATCATCGAAAGAAGATGCGGTTGCAAAACTTTGTGATCTGTATACTGCTGTGGAAGGTCTTTCTAACATTAAATCATTTGGGGTAGCCAGAAAAGAACCAAATCCATCCGTTGAATTGGAAAACTTAAAAAGCAACAGTATCTAGGATGTGGTAAATACACATTTAAAAGATGAGGCTGATGAAAATGCACATAAAAGAAGATTTGAGCCAACACAAACTGATCTACAAAACTTTATGGAAAACCAGATGTCATCGAATGAATAGATCAGTAAAGTTTTAGAAGATTTAAATAATACTTCAAAACTTTTATTAAAGGAACAAATAAAAATTTCAAAAGACGTTCAAAAACTATGGAAAAGTGATGAAGCTATTGCGGATGTTATGAAAGAAAGGAAGGAACAAGTGAAACTTTATCATATCGAAAAAAAAGAATGAACTAAAGCGCCACAATTATGCAATCGAGAAAAAAATTGCAATAGAAGCAATAAGTTAAAATAAAACAACTTTATATCGAAATTGAAAGAAAAAATTTTTTAAAAAAGAAATAAGCATTCTTTTTTTAATTTTTTAAGCACATGTGTATTGTAAAATTTCATTACATAAAATCTAATCTGATAAGTATATATATATATATATATATATATATATATATATATATATATATATATATATATATATATATATATATATATTAAGGCCGTTCACGACATAGTGGGAAAAATTTTTTTTTATCGGATCTAAACGCATAGTAGCTTATTTTGTGCCACTTGGAGTGCAAATAAGACCTGCAAAAAATATATTCAATCGAACAACGTTTAGAGGTTGCTCAACGCTCCCAAAGATTTGCTATAGAATAGCTTTTGTATACCTATTTCTTTAGAAAATTTACTATTTTGTACCGGTGTCGATTTGTGAATTGGAAATTGATCATGATTGTAATATTTGCTTAAGACCCACTGTAAACAAGTTCTCAACACACTTACACACTTGTTGTTTTTTCCTACGTATTTTTTTAATCAATGTCTTCAAACAATAACAATTCGTTTTAAAACCGTTACTTTGCTTCGCTGCATAAGCAAACGTCGCCTCGGCAGTTTGCTGCTTGGTAACAGCAAGTAAAGTGCGTAACTATTACTCAGTTTCTTTTCTTTACACAAAAAAAAGTCAACAAAGCAGCAAGTGTTTCTCCTTCTCATTTGCCCAGTAGTCAGTTTGAAGTTGACGCTTGAGAAACAAGCATACTAGACTATTCTGACAAAATATTCATTGCTTTGTCAATTGTGTGTAGCGTACGGTTTTTGAATAGTGTTTTAACAATTTTTACGTTTTGCTATAATATTAATTGCGCTTTATAATGGCTTCAAGTACAACTGCTGCTACTAAGACGAGACTCAAAACAAATATCTGGTTAATTTTACAGCCAGTACCTAATCTTCCCTTGAATTACTTCCAACCGCATCTGATAAAAACTTTTTTCCATCACCACAAAACCCTTAAAAAAACTGTTCCACAAAGTCTGAAGTCCACTACAGGAGAATTAATGGAAATTTGGGACAAAGCTCGTATCCCAATGGCTTTCCAACCAAACATCGTTTCTAAAATGAAAAGTCTTGTTGAGGAATACAATTTGCTGAAGAAAAACAAATCACGAGTTTCAGAGGCACAGAGTACTAGAGAAAATACGTTCTCAAACAAAATTGAACTGCTTTTCGATATCGCACATAAGGAAGCTGAAAGCAAAATCAGAATTGAAGAAGATGAAGTGTTTCTAAAAGATCAGCGAGGAAGTAGAAAGATGAAGATGGCTGGACTGGACACGGAATTGGCAATACGGGAACTGCGGATCCAGGAACGGAAACAAGAAAAAGAAGAAAGAAAACGACGTGAAGAGGTAAGAAAGACAGCTGCTACTACTACATTTAGCGCCCATGAAAATCTCGACGACGAATTGACGCAAGCTATGAAATTGAAGTACCAACGTATTATCGGAAACAACTTAACAACATTTTTGTGTCATCTGGAGATAGCCCTCCACACAAATCACGTATTCTCCAGAACATGCTTGCTTCTCCTGATGTGACATCAACATTGGATCGTATACATCTCTCTGATACTAAATTCACCATCTTGGCTGCAGCAATTGCAAAAGCTGATGGGCAAGATCTGGATGATGGTTTCTTATCTCGTTCAACTGTACAAAGAAAGCGAGCAGCTCATCGATCTTATATTGACATGTCTGTGAGAGAAGGTTTCCTTACTATTGAAAAGCCACCACTATTGGTTCATTGGGATGGTAAAGTGATGAAAGACAGTACAAACAAACAGGACCCAAAATCAAATGTTGATCGGCTACCTGTAGTTGTCACGGGCCATCATCTAGAAAAAGTACTTGGCGTTTCCAAAATATCTTCAGGAACGGGAGACGCACAAGCAAAAGCAACATTCCACCTTCTTGTCCTATGGGAAATTGTGGATGATATTATTGGAATGAGCTTCGATACAACTGCTGCAAATACAGGAGCTACAAATGGAGCGTGTGTTCTTCTTGAGAAACAGATGGGCAGGAACTTATTATATTTTGCTTGTAGACATCACATTCACGAGCTGATTGTTGCAAATGTGTTTTCAGTGTTGTTTGGACCATCCAAAAGTCCTAATATATCACTTTTTCAACGATTTCAGCAAGGTTGGGCAAAAATCAATCATCAGAACTTCAAGCTCTTGGACGATAAACGCCTAATCACGCCATACCTACAAGATCTGAAAAAGGAAGTAGCGTCTTTCCTCAAGGGTATTCTATTATCAAAAGAAGAATACATACCTCGAGATGACTACAAAGAGATGGTGGAACTTTGTTTATTACTTTTAGGGGAGTTACCCACAGCAGATCAGTATCGTTTCAAGATTCCTGGTGCATACCACATGGCAAGATGGATGGCAAAAGTGATATACTTTTTGAAGATTTTTCTTTTTCGAGCAGAATTTTAACTAACGGTAAAAGAGGAGAAGAATCTCACCGAATTTTGTTTGTTCGCGTGCCTCATTTACGTTAAAGCGTGGATTTCTGGTCCCAAAGCAAGTGATGCTCCAGTAAATGATTTGCGTCTATTCAAACAAATAAAACAGTATTCAACTGTGAATGCGATTGTCTCAGAAGCAGCAATGAAGAAGCTAAAATCTCACTTGTGGTATCTTGGGCCCGAACTGATTCCTCTTTCCTTGTTTTCTGATAAACTTCCAGTTCAGGGGAAACGAATGCTGGCAAACGAGTTAAATAATATTAAAAGTTTCCCGAAAGACTGGACAGAAAGAGGAATCAAGCTGAATAGCTGCGATCGGTTAGAGAGCAAAAGCTTTCACAATCTGGTAAATTATACATCTGTCTGTGCTCTGAATGCCTTAAATATTGATCTGGAATTTCTCAACATTGATCCCGATTCGTGGAATGAATCACCAAAATTCTAAGAAGCCAAGCACATTGTTGATTCTTTGAGAGTGGTTAACGATGCAGCAGAACACTCTGTTGCTCTAATGTCTGCCTTCAACGAATCTATTACGAAGAATGAGACAGAAATGCAGAAATTAATTCAGGTGGTAGAGGATCACAGAAAGAGAGTTCCCGATGCTCGAAAAGTTACACTTAAAGCGTATAATCCGCGATAACAAGATCATAATGCATTTTAGATTGTGTGAAGTGGTTTTTATGTAATGCTGATTAGCACAATTTGCTTAGATTATATGTATTAAAGTTCAATAAAAAGAAGTCCTTTGAGCAACCCCTAAATATTTTTCGATTTGTTTGAGTTTTTGCACAAAGCAATGTTTATAAAAAAGGAACAAAATAAGCTACTATGCATAATCAAATTCAAAAAATTTTTTTTTTGAACAGCCCTAATATATATATATATATATATATATATATATATATATATATATATATATATATATATATATGCAACATACCTAAGATGAGCAAGTTTTTACTTTCATTCCATCCAAGGGAATTTCGATTAACTCTAAATTGAAGTCATGAAGCATGCAGAATTACTGTCAGATCCAGAGAGAAAGCATTTAGTATTTGGCGTACTAATAAAAACGCTGAAACTGATTTGATGCGCAAAAGGGCGAGGTCTTTTTGTAACAAGGTACCAAAATGCCAAAAAGCTCTATATGAGCGGCGTCTCCGGAACTATAAAGGAGAGGATAGTTTTAAGGTGACTGATGAAGAGAGATGAGGAGATAGAGAATTTTTTGTAGCTATTTCAACCTTTTCACTTCGCGAGCTAATTTTTGCTATAGTACCGATGAAGGAGGATGCTGCTGTTACTCTGCTTTTTAGTACATGATCGTGTTAGTCGCTGCCAATTATGTTCCGTGACAAGTGATATGCCTTCATCACTGAAACAGGTAGGCAACAACTAACACAACCATGCACTAATGCTGATCAGAAGAATTCAACACAATATTTCACGACTCAGCGCGGGGTTGAACTCAGGACCCTCCACTTCACACTCTCCTATTCCAACAGTCAACAGCACCCACTAAAAGTTCTTACTGCCTCTAGAGATTTCGGTCATTTGTCAAAAGAGGGAAGGAAAATACTACTTATTAGATCCCGACTCTTTTGAAAGATGTTGATAAGTCTAACCTTTTAGCTGAAAATATTCATAAGCAACTTGCAATTGCCGGAAAGCTACCAACCGCTGCCGGTTCTTGAAGGTGCATCCGCAACTATGCCAAAGATAGGCTTTCGGGTCCGCGCGTCTTATCTGATCTTAAAGTAAATAAGTTTTCAGGGCCGAATGGAATTCCACCACAGGCTTTTAAACGTTTCAGCAATATTTACCATACAGAAAGAGTGCTCACGTAAGCCAGTCCCTAAAAAGGAACAGACCAACAACCCCGAAGATTACCGCCGAATCACGTTTATGATTCTAAATGACCTTTTATATCAAACATCAGGTCGAAGAAACTCATAGGGAATAGTAGGGTAGCCAACTAGATTGACGCACTTGAGCATCAACGCAATATGGGGTGTGTTTAACTGTTTTGATCAGGGATTTTTTTTCCGAAACGCGCCCTTTTCTACGAATGTTCATAGACACTACCAATTTCCCCAGTTCTCTCACAATGAGTAGGATCATCCCCTGAGTGCCTGTCCTAATTAAAAAAATAAAATGCCTACAACCTGATAATGCTAGTGAAGTGGCTGATCATTGAATTGTTCATTTCACACCCCATCTGCCATTGCTATTGATACACAATCAGCATTCAACCATTGTTATGTATATACAGTACACACCACTGATTGCAAAGATAACCGCTTTGATGCCAGTTATAATATAGATATGCTCCAATTTCCTATAGATCCGCTTAAATATCCTAAAAAATAATTTACCGTAATACGCTCAAAAAATGGACTTAGAAGGTTGATTTGTTTTCATGCAAGACAGTGATCCGAAATATTCTGCCGTCTTTGTTAAGGAATGATTGCTGCATAACACAAAAAAAGTTTTGCATCATCCTCCTCCCGGAGCCCAGATTTAAATCCCATTAAGCATTTGTAGACTCACATGAAGACAAAGTTAAAGGATTACCACATATCTGGAAAAGAATCTTCTAAAAACGCTCTTAAAGATATATGGAGTTCAATACCCCAGGAAGTAACGAAAAATCTGGCTCATTCGATGCCAAGAAGACTCATAGCTATAAAAGAAGCTAAGGGACACCATACAAAATACTAACGCAGGCACGTTCAGCAGGAAGAATGTATTTCCCAGTCGAAGTCACACGTATTCTTATTGTCTTTCATTTATTCTTCTGTGGCAATAATTTTTCTCATTTTGTTTTTCATTTTACCCAAGCACAATCGGAGATATTTCCCAACTTAAAATTACTTTCTGTATGAAAAACAGGTTTTTCTAAAGCAAAGACACTGCTAACATATTTTTTACAGAAGAAATAATGTTTTCTATAGAAAAAATTAAACAAATTCTTTAAAACAATCATTTAATTTTATTTATACAGGAACAATTCATTTAACACACATTTTTCCTTACAAATATCTTGTACAACAATTACGTTTACTAAAATATGTATATTCTATAATTTTTTTCTAATATAGAATACACAATATAGTAAACATTTTTTCCTTGACATTTTTTAACATCATATTTAAAAAAAAATACATCCGCCTTAATGCACATTCCTCGCCGTTTCAGCGACAACTGAATCAAATATAGAAAACAACCAAATGAATAGGTACAACACATTGTGCTTTTCTGTTTCGATCACTTAGTTATTGCATAAGTGACAGCCATACCTAAATACGGGCGACAAGCGTTTTTTAACTTTCAAAAGTTATCATGTCCATACATTTTGTATGGAGCATACCGAAATAACGCGGCGGCAACGCTTTGCTATTGGAAAATCCGATTTTGACAGAACGTTTTCTAATGAAGTTAGTTGCAAAAGAAAACAATTTTAACCAGAGAAAAAAAACAACAAATTACAAAATAGAAATAAACAATAAAAGAAAAAATTTGTGCACTTCGTATTAGAAAATGGAGATAAGAAAATATTTGCAATATGATTATATACATGCATACATATGTATGCACGTTTGTAATTTGTACAAAATTTCAATAACAAAATCACAAATGTCGTCTGTCCAGCTGTTAAAATAATCAGGGTTGTTTAATTTGTTTGTGTGATAAACCTGTTTTTATTGTTTTTTGACATAAGGTTGCCGCTTTTGTTTAGGTATGGCATTTCAGCGTTAAAGCTCAGCGAAAAAAAACGTTCCGCTTTCCACCCGTATTTAGGTATGGCTGTGAGCGAAATTGTTTTGGCCATATCCAAGGCAGATTTACCAGGTACTCTCAGTAGCGCAGCTGTGTATTAAATTTTCCTTGGTGTGTGTTGAACTACTGTCAAAAGTTTATATACAAGACACATAAAATGTTTTTTTTTCTTAAATCTTCCTTGTTAATGATGCTTCTTCTTCCTTGATTTTGACATTAGCTCTACATTTTCTACCAACAATATACGTGTGGTTTTTGGTGTTGTTAATTGTTTTACTAGTGAGAGTACCTGCCTTGGTCATATCCAAGAATGATAAAATAAAGATTACGCCAACAAGCTGAAATAAAAATACTTTTCTGCGCATGATGGAATTATGACGTCACTCAACATGTGTTCTGATTGGCTAATAAAATTCAGTTGGAGAACTATTATGTTATTGTAAATACAGGACAGTGGGGCAAATTGCGATTATTCCAATTAAATTTGTTTGATAATAAGCAATTTCAAAAAATTATTATACTTTCCACTTTGTTTTATTTGAAATTGTTCATTTATAGTTATTTTATATAAATATTGCACCCAAGTGCTAATTATTTTTCTTTTTTCCCCATTCAAAACAAATTTTTTTCCTTGCAATATATCAGTCATAACTTCTTTTGAGCTTTATCTCTTGGAAAACTATAAACTGACACAGCGTTTTGAAAACGAAAAAAATGTGGATAACAATATTACATTTTAACACACTTATTTCTCACTTGTTTTTTTTTTGCTGTTACTTTGTTTGCAATTGCCCACTGCACATTTCATGCTTGCTCTTTTTGTTTGCTTTTCCCTTTAATTTAGGTTTTTTGTTTACAGTTTATGAGCTTTAAAAATCAAGTTTTAATAAGTTTCTTACACTTTAAGTTATTTAATAATTATTTTAATATATTTATTTTAAATTATAACACAATTTATTATAAAATATAGCACAAAACTTGCACTTGCATAAATCCGATTCAATTGCTTGTTGGAAATCTCTCTGAGTAAATTGGAAATCTCTCTGAGTAAATTGTGTGAAGAGTTGCCAAATATAGCCTAAAATATTAATTTTGTACGTGAAAGTATTAGTTTTGCATATAATAAACATTTGGCAATATCTTCGAGGGAACAAATACGTCATCAAACGGTAAATCACGCGCAAGGCGTAATCTTTATTTTATCATTCTTGGTCATATCTGTGCTAAAGACCTAAATCAGTGATGCTCATTTCATAGAGCAATTGCTTATTGGCAACACCCACCACGTTTTTATGCTCATTTAATTCAGTTGCCTTTCAGACGGCAAAGAGTACACGTGCTTAGTGGACGCTTTGGTTGCTTTTGAAATATAGTGCGTAAATAAAATGATGGTACCATAACGAAAATTTTTCGTGACTAATATAAAACATATGTTTGAAAACCTTTTTTCAACTTCCAAGACAGGTTTAAAGATGATGCCTTTGAACCATTTCTTGACCTTTTTGAAGTCCCCTTTAAAGTTGACGTTACAAATTATGAGTTCAAAATACAAAACGAACTCATTATTTTGCGAAGCGAAATAACAGAGCAGCCATTCGATGATGTGCTGTCATTTTTGATAGTTTAGATGAATTAACGTATCCAGAGTTAAAAAACAATGCTTTGAAGATAATGTTTCTGTTTTCTTCAACTTGTATGTGCGAACAAACTTTTTCGGATTTGAAATTCATTTGTTCAAAAAAATATAATAAACTGAGCTCCGAACACTTAAAGCATATTTTGCTCTTGCGAAATTGCCACAGAAGCATTAGCGTGGACCAGGGAAAGGCAAATGTAGGGCGCGGCGCCTTTTCATTTACTCTTCTTTTACGTACGTGTGTACACGCATTGTAGAGCTGTAAACAACTTTAATCAGTCTAGTTTCAGCATTCAAACAGGCAGGTTGTGTTTATTGCATACTTTAAGAATCAGCGTTGCCAGAAAGCAATGTGAGTCCGATCACTGTGGAGAAATCTTTATGTAAAAAATGATTGCTGATTTTAGTACAGGGAAAGGCAAATGCTTTGGCGTAAAGTATGAAAAGATGCGGAAAATTATAAATGACATTCCCTTATGACCACCTCGTGTTTTGTTAACAATTTGAACCACAATTCATTGTGTTCATTACATTCAAAATTTTTCCAAATAATGCCTGCTGGTGAATAATGAAATGAACATATACATATGTGTATTTGCATTACTCTTTGTCAGATGTCCTACAAAACCTTATTTTTTACACACCATCACTGCATACAGAGCCACAAACATCATTTTGCTCCAATGCCATGCCGATACTAATAACCCATAATAAAATTAAGTTAGCTTTTGGAGATTTTAAAGTTTTAATTGGGGAGAAGTGATGAAAGTTGATTGGCAATACCGATTCGTGGTGAGAGCGCAGAGAGTATATAAGTAATAAAATCGCAAAATGTAATAGTATAGGTTGCCTTCCCCTGGCGTGGACACATATATTTAATTGTTTGCTTTTGCTTTCTTAAAAGCAGGTATCGGCAAACACATACATCTTCATTGTAAATTTGATGAGTGAGAGAAAATAACATTTTTCTTGATCAGTGATGTCAAATGTGATTGTGTTGGTGAGATCACTCTTATCTCTTACATTCCCAGCGGGAGAAATGTGCGGTTGCGAGGCCTAACTAGTGGCCTTTTCTAAGAGTATCCTTTTATTTACCAATAATATCTTCTAATTTTATAAGTTGTAAAAAAGTTTTTCGAAAATTGCCAAGTGCTCAGATATTTAATTTTAAAATATTTCTCCATTTTTAAGCTGAACATTTGGTTAGTTTATATGCAAGAGAAACAATTTTTACAAAAAGTCTTACTTATGAATTAATTTAAAAGCTACTTTAAGAAATTTTCGAAAAGATGTACCTACATACAGTGGATCCAACTTATTTCAAACCTCTTATATGTATTGTATATATATTTATATAAATATATTATTTCTGTTTAGAGGCCTCAAAACAGGACTTGCGATACTTCCCGCTGAATGAGAGTGTTTTTCAGTAAACAATTATATTTTACGCTCTCAAAATAAAAGAGCGTAAGCGTACATGTGAGTTTTGCTTCCACAATTGTGTATGAGGCTGACATCACTGTTCTTGATACACTTTTTTCATAAACACAACAACGACAATAGCAACAACAGCAAGGGATTTTTTCATAAACATACAACAACGACAATAACAACATCTCCATTGAAGGTTCGTACGAGAATGAGAGTAACTATATGTACTCAGTAAAAGCATGTGTGTGACTCTCAAAAGTAAATTTTATTCTCACGTGCAACCCGCCGCCGACTTCTGCTTAAAAGTAAACAAAGTTCCTATTTTAAACTCATACATAAACTTTAAATGGAAAACCTTTTCGTTGACGTTTTCGTTTCACTGTACCTTTAAATTAGTCTAATTTTCTCCCCAATACAAAAGCTTTTTAATTTTGAGCACCATTGAATTGGATCATTGATGGACAAAATTGTTTTACAATTGTGTTAGTGAGATAATTTGAGAGTTATTTGAAAGTACTATGACAAGCGAAATGAAACACAAAGATTTTCGTATGAGGAATTAAATTAAACAAAATCGTCTAAATTAACGCTGTCATGACAGTTTCGTAAGAGAAGTATATATTTCAAAGACGTAGACCTAATTTTATTACGTTGTTTCCTACAAATGAATTTTAGGTCCGAAAAATTTTTTTCACATAAGTGGTCGCGGAAAATGACAGACTTTTTAAAAAAAATTTTTTGCGTTTAGGATAGGTCGAGACATCCAAGGTTTTCCAAAATTATAGCATGTCTATTTCCGGAAGAGCTTTTAGCTCGCTTCGTAATATAACAAGTTCTGATTTTACTTCGAATTCATAGTTACTAATGTCAACATTAAAAGAGTTTTCAAAAAGTTCAAGAAGGGGTTTTATGTTATTTGTGTCCTCAAATCTATCTTCAAAATTGAAAAAAGGGTTTTAAAAATATTAATACATCCCATGGTTTCCACCTTTCTTTTTTGTTTTCGTTGTTTTCTTCTACTTCTAACCATTATCTTAATTTTTGTAAAAATATTTTCTTAAATTAAAAAGCTCTTTTTTTTCTCCGTCATTATATATATTCTTATTAGAATGGAAATAATCATAATGCCTCTTAATAACATTTTCTCTATACCTTTTAAAAATTTGATGACAAAAAAGGCATTGTACGTTTCCAAAAGCATTGTTTATCATAAATTAATCTATTAATTGCATTGCCATTTATATTAACCACTGTAATTGGAAAAAATCTTTAAGCAAGAAGCTCACATCTGCACTCGCCAAAGTCTGTTGAACGCTTTTTTTTTGCAAGTTTTTTCAGATACAAAAAAGTTTTTAAATTATATGCAGTTTTTTCAAGTTTTTTTAAATAACTTAAAGTTTGGAATTAATTTTATGAATATATGGATTGACGATATAATGCACATTATACGACCTTATATTTTTCACTCCCTTTTTATACAACAATGTTGATTTGTTTTACTCCCACCAAAAACAATGACACTGTAATTATTTTAAATTGAAAGTTTGCAACTTACTTCGTTGTGAATTTTGTTTTAAATTCAGAAAGACATGATAAATATTCCAAGGCACAAAGCTGAACAGCAGTTTTCGAAAGCCGCAATGCTTTCATCATCAGTGAATATAATTTTATTTTTTATTATTTATGTATATAAAGTTTAATATACATATGTATATATAGGTACATATTATGTATGCAATGCTTTTTATGTTTTGTATTAGTTAGAAAAATACGTTTTTTTTGTTAATAAAATATTTTTAATAAAAATGAAATCTAATTTTGTATTTTCGTTTATTATTTTGGCATATTTAAAGGAAAAGTTTTTTATTAAAAAAAAAGTATGTTTTTTGGAATTTGAAAAAAAAATATGGTAACGCTGATTGAACGACTAAACTAAAGAGCTTAAGAAAAAAGAGGCGTTGCTTATAAACAATTGTTTGATGAAAAATTTTTTTATTTATTTTATTTAAATTGCGACATAGCAAAACAAGGCTAGATGTCTTATAAATCATAGTGCTATTGATTACACAAAAATATATAAGTCATATATAAAATGTAAGATGTAATTTTGTTTCAAAGGCTACTAATATGAATATATAGTATATAACAAAGGAGGTTCTTTTAAACAAGACTTTAAAAACAACAAGAAAAGGTGCAATATTCGGCTGTGCCGAATCTTAAATACCCTTCACAGATGTAACTCTTTTCGTTTAAATTTTTCGGCTAGGAAGCTAAATGTTTGGCTTTTCTTATTTCTAATACCTCTGAACGTCTTTCAAATATATTAAATATGTTTAATTTACAAACAAACAAAACCTGTTTCATGTACCCCAAAAAGTTCTAATTGTTCAACCGTAGAATCGTCTTTTAGATTTTTTTGGCTTTTAATACCAATTTATTTTTTCCTGATATATAAAGAAGGTATAATTCATTATAAAAATCAAAAATTGCTAATTATATGGTTACTTTAATAAATCAGTCAATTTTCCAACCCTGGAACCGAATTTTTAGTTTTTAAAATTTTTAATACCAATTTAATTCTTAGCGAAGTATAAAATAGGTTTAAGTCACTGAAAAAACCAAAATTGGGAACCTATATGGTTACTTTTATGTACCAAAAATTTCTATTTTCCAACTCTGGAACCGAATTTTTAATTTAAAAACTCTTAATACCGATTTAATTCTTAGCGAAGTATAAAATATGTTTAATTCGCTGATAAAAATCAAAATTGAATTTTAAATTCTTTAATACTAATTTAACTTTTTCTGATATATAAAAGAGGTTTAATGCACTAAAAACACAAAATTTGGAATTTATGTGGGTAATTTTATGTACCAAATATATTTCGATTTTCCAACTCTGGAAGCGAATTTTTATTTTTTACCAATGCAATTCTTACATAGCGTCTATACCTGATATAAAATCAAATATATTCCTATCAGCAAACGTCAAATTTCATAGCAGAGAGAATCATATTACGTGTGGACTGCAATATTAATATTATATCAAATATTATAATATTGTTTTCATAATATATATTTAGAAAACAATATCATGATATGAACTGTCAGAAAACGTACACATACACACATTTAGACACAAGAAAAGAATTTTGCGTATTAAAATAGACGCAAAACTTCCATTTTATTTTTTTAATATGCACAATAACTATTTTATAAACCAAATTGTTTATAAAACTAACAAAACTTTTACACAGAACTATTTTTAACTTTATACACACAATAAATATATAAAAAATGCCAAAACATTTATAAAACACGCAGTACTATTAAAGTAAACGAAGATGTTTACTGCACGGTTGCTTGATAATTATGAAATATTATGATATTTACAATAGTACGTTTCCCCCTACATAGATATTAATATTTATATAAATATATTTTTCCCTTTATTCTGCCGACGTTCTCTCTCATATTATATCAGAATTAATATCAGGTATAGACGCTAAGTTAGTGAGGTGTAACATAGTTTTACTCGACAAAAAAATTAAAATCTTTAAACTTGTTTGGTCACTTTCATGTAGATTCTCCAAAATATTTCATTTGTCCAACCCTAAAGTCGAAATTTTGACTTTTAAAGGTTTTAATACCAATTTTGTTCTTCCTGAATTATAAAATAGTTCTAATTATCTACGAGAGACCTACTCTCTCGTAGAGCAAGCTCTGTTATTAATAAAATGATGTAACTCCGTCCACTAATGCGGCGAAAGTATGTTGATTCTATATTTTTCCAAAGTATTTAATCTTGCACTTCTGTCAAAAGTTACTGTCGGTGTTAATTTCTCACTGTTTATTTGCGAGCTTGCTCAAAGACTGCACTATACGAGTTGTTATAGATTGGGTCTCATCAAAAGAGTTCAAGGTAAGTTCAGCGATACCGTAGGGCTCTGTTCTGTCTTACTCTCTACCTCATTTTTATCAATGACCTTGTATACCACATCTACTTTTTCACGGATGATAGCAGCATTAATGATTCTCTTTCGTTTATCATCCGACCAAGCTTGGAAGAGATTGACGTCAAAAGGTAAAGAATGAACGAGTCGCTTAGAGGTGATCTTGTGTCAATATGCTAATGGGGCCTCGCGAACAGGGCTAACTTAAACTCTATTAAAACACAGAATCGCGTGCCCCGAATAGGCAGTTGATGGATGCTGCTGCCCCATCCTTATTATACCCTTCACAAAAAAGTGAAAGGGTATATATAGGTTTGTCATTCCGTGTGTAATTTCTTCGATATGCACATGGGACCCCATAAAGTATATATATTCTGGATCCTTATGAATAGCGATGACGATTGAGCGATGTCCGTCTGTCCGTCCGTCTGTACGTGAAATCGGTTTTCCCAAGCTCCCAGAAGAGCTAGAGACTTCGTTCTTGGACCGTTGGATTGGAAATGAACTTAAACAGGCTGCTATTGAAATTCAGAAAGATCCGAAGTATGGTTCCAGAGCTGGGAAGCTTACACCTATTTCTCGACGCAAAATTTTTACCAAAAAGCAATTATTTTTTTTAATGTTTGTAAATTAAACCTATTTCGTGCTTTAGGGAGCCTCAATGGTCTATTAAAAACTAAAAAAATAAAAATTTTTTTCCAGGGATGGGAAATAAAAAAATTTTTTTTCGGCTTATTCCGTATTTTGTAGTACATGTAGTATCTAAAATTGTTAAAAATTTTAAGTTTTTCTTTAACAAAACCACTTTATACGTCATGAAGATTTGCATTGGCAAAAAAAATTTTTGTTTTTAAATTCAAATTTTACTTCCAGGGTTGGGAAATTGCATTGTTTTTATAAGTGAAAGTAATGAAACAGGTCTAGCCAAGCCCCCAGAAGAGATAGAGACTTCATTCTTGGACCGTTGGATTGGAAATGAACTTAAATAGAGTGGTTTTAAAATTCAGATAGATCCGAACTATGGTTCCAGAGCTGGGAAGCTTGCACCTATTTCTCGACGCTAAATTTATACCAAAAATAATTTATTTTTTTTAATGTTTGCAAACTAAACCTATTTCGTGCTTTGGGAAGTCTCAATGGTGTATTAAAAACTAAAAATATAAAAAAAAAAATGTTCAGGGATGGGAAATAAAAATTTTTTTTTCGGCCCATTCCGTATTTTGTAGTACATGTAGTAACTAAAATTGTTAAAAATGTTAAGTTTTTCTTTAACAAAACCTCTTTATACGTCATGAAGATTTGCATTGGCAAAAAGAAAAGAAAATTTTAGATTCAAATTTTGCTTCCAGGGGTGGGAAATTGAATTTTTTTTATACATGCAAGTAATCAAACAGGCAATCGATGTTGTTGTTTTTTGTTTTTTGCCAACTAAAACAGTCGTATAATTTAGGAAGAACAAAATTGGTATCAAAAATTCAAAAATAAAAAATAAAATTTCGAATCCAGGGATGGACAAGTGCAATATTTTATGGTACATGAAAGTTACCAAAATGGTAAAAAATTTGCAATTTTTTGTAAATAAAACTACTTTATACTTCAAGAAGCATTGCACTGATAAAAAAACACAAACAAAAAAAATTTAAATTTCGTTTCCAGGGTTAGAAAAATTAAATTTTTTTTGGTACATGCAATATTTTGTAGTACATGTAATAACCAAAATGGTTGCAAAATTCGACTTTTTCTTAAACAAAACTACTTTATACATCATGAAGATTTGCATTGATAAAGAAAATTTTAAAAAATTTAAATTTCGCTTCCAGGGTTAGGAAATTGAATTTTTTTTAAACATAAATGTAACCAAAAAGGCAATTGACGTTGTTTTTTTTTGCTAATTAGAGCTGTTTTATAATTCAGGAAGAACAAATTTGGTATTAAAATCTTAAAAATCAAAATTTCGACTCCAGGTTTGGACATATGATATATTTTATGGTACGTGAAAGTGACCAAAAAGTTTAAAAATAGTATTTTTTTTGTCAACTAAAGCTATGTTACGCCTCACTAAGAATTGCATTGGTAAAAAAATAAAAATTCGCTTCCAGAGTTGGAAAATCGAAATACTTTTCGTACATAATAGTACATACATAAATTAAAAATTTTGTGTTTTTAGTGAATTAAAGCTATTTTATATATCAGAAAAAATTAGATTAGTATTAAAAAATTAAGAATTCGGTTCCAGGGTTAGGAAGTTGACATTTTCTGATTCATAAAATCAGCCATTTTATTTGTTATTTTTGATTTTTATGATGAATTATACATACTTTATTTATCAGAAAGAAGTAATCTGGTATTAAAAACCAACAACATTAAAAACCAAAGACGATTCTACGGTTGGACAATTAGAACTTTTTGGGGTACATGAAACGGATTTTTTGTTTTGTTTGTAAATTAAATATATATAATATTTTCGAAAGACGTTCATAGGTATTAGATATAAGAGAAGCCAAAAATTTAGCTTCCTAGCCGAAAAATTTAAACGTTTTCTTAAATATAAAAGTAACCGATAACATTATTTTGATATTTTAATTAAACCTACTTTCTGTTTTGGCAAGAAAGAAAGAAAGAAGAATTACATCTGTGAAGGGTATATAAGATTCGGCACAGCCGAATATAGCGCTTTTACTTGTTTATATTTAGTATAGATACTTTGGAATCCGAAGCTCTTGGTGTTCTTGGCAAGAAAGTACAGTGCGATGTTCGATGGGCTGACGTCATGTTTCATAACTCGAAAGAAACATTCAAGTGCCTTGGTTTTTTAGACGGTGTAAGACGTACTTCATCCCATCTGATCTCACTATTTATATCACCTACATCCGACCGAAAATGTAATACAACTAGCATGTATGGGCCGGTGGTTCAAAGTCTATTTTGAAGTTACTCGACCGCGTAAAAGAAAGAGCGAAGAAGCTAATCTATTAACTCACTGGAGCATCGACGCAACGTAGGGTATGTTATACCGATACTATAATGTAATATGCTCTGGTGATATCTATAACGGACTAGAAGCTTGTGCCCGAAAACCAATTATATTTGCGAGCTAACCGCTTTTTACACAGAGCGCATCCTTTTGTGGTTGAGTTGCCAGTGAACTATACCCCGAATTACAAATTTGGTTTTTGCCATCAAGCAAATTTGTAACAGTAGATCGAGATATACGAAATCCATGTTGTTTGTACGATCAAATGCAGAAATTATGATGTGGCAATATATCATATAAGAATTCTTCAAATAATTTCGGTATAATACTTAGCAACATATCTATAATTTGAGATACTTGCTTTAGATCCAGACTTAAATAAAAGTATAATCTAAGATTGTTTCCAAGGTTATGGAAAATAATGGTCATTTGCTAAATATAGAAGTTAACGGGAGACATGTATATTAAAGAACAGCTTTTACAGGTCTTTAATATACTACTGGAAACACCATCCGGACCAGAAAAATACTGAACTGTTTGTTGATCAAAAGATGAAATTTTGATATTTGTTGATTCAGATGTTTCGTACGGCTAGTATTTTTAGTATTAAAGCATGATGACGAATAAAGTTCTAAACACATAGACGACAGCAGACTTCACGCCTTCAAATGCTGCCAACTTCAAATGCTTCTATGAAGTCAGCTCATAATTATTTTGAAGACAGCAACAACATAAAAACAGGGATGCCTCATATATATTGTATAATGAACAAAATTAAAGTTATTGACAAAAAATTTAATAATATCACGAAAAACTATATAAAAACACTTTTTATTTCTATATTGTATATTTGTAATGTTCTTTTATGTTTAATATTAAAAACGTTGTTGTTCTTATTTTTCCAATTTATATACATAATGGCAACACTATATTTGTTTATTGCTGCCCGTCAAAATAGAAAATAGCCTAACTTGGCAGCAGCAGCAAATGCTGTTGTGCAGTCCTGCTGCTGTGCTGCCCTCAAAATAATCATTTTCATTTAAACACATGGATTTTATTTTTGACATATTGTTGTTTGCTGTCTGCTGTCGTCTGCTTAAGTCGAAGAAAAAACATCTACAAAAATATATTACCTATATCCATGTAATCAAACTACATAAGGGAAGGAGAATCCACTACTCGTCTTTGGATTTAAGGTTATAAAGCGACTTAAGACTATTTTTAAAACTATTGCACATTTTAGATATATAATTTCTATATGCCTTCTGATTACCGGCAGTACAGTTCGATCTAAGTGTTAAATACTTTAAATAGTTAATTCTATTCTTGACTCTAGCCAGGTACAGTGTGTTCCATGAAGGACCAAGCCGTTTAGCGGGTAATGCTTTAAGTGTGGTAGCCAAAGCGCATTCATTTAAAATACTGTAAAATTTTTTTTACACAGAAATTTAAGTCTCTTTCACATATAGAAGATTCATTTAACCGATCAATCTGCGACAGCCGAAGTAGTAATTCTTTTTAATTTGTGAGATTAAAACGGGAGACAGCAAATTCTCGAGCGAAAATGTTATTCTTAAGAGGGTGGGAGCGGAAATAAATTAATTGAAGTGTTGGATGATAAGTAGCCTCTGGATGAGAAATCGGTTCATGACGTACTAGTGAGAAATCTGCACGTTCAGCCTACTCATATTATTTATTACATAAGGAATTTATTAGAAATAGGCAATGTTGAGATAATCCCTTGAAAAAGATTTCTGCGACGTCCGAGGAGGTGGTAAACTATTATAATATTTATATGTAATCATTAAATCAGATGACTTTAAACGCTTTAATACTCCATAAATCGTCTAAATAATCATCATAAGCTGATTAGGTACATACATATGTATAAGCTGATAACACATCTTAACAAATTTCCAAAAAAAATTTCGTACGCTAGAAATCAAATTTGTTTTTTTATTTATTAGGAACGCTGAATGCAAATCTGCACTCTATTTTTCCTACCGCCTCTAGTTATAGCGAGATATAGCGTTATGTATATAATAAAGACACTTTTACCACTTATAATAGCATAACTTCAGAAGGTGTTTCCCTATTCAGTGAAGAAAACAAACCGAAATTTGACAACAACATAATTTTGAGGCCGTTCTAACATTGTTTCTATATTTCAAATATATCATAAAAATTTACCATAAGAACGTACAAATGTTAGAACAAGTATTGATAATTGAGTTATGAACTTTTAAAAAAGGGAATGTAAACAAGTAAAAGTGCTATATTCGGCTGGGCCGAATCTTAAATACCCTTCACAGATGTAATTCTTCTTCGTTTCTTTCTTTCTTGCAAAAACTGAAAGTAGGTTTAATTAAAAAATCAAAATTATGTTATCGGTTACTTATACAGTATTGTTCGAAACCTAAGCAAATATATAATTAGTTGTGCAAAATATGTAGTAAGTTTTGTTTTATTATTAATAGTAAATAAATTGAATAAAATTGTTGTTGATGTAATTTAAATGAGAGCACATTATAATGTTAAAATTCATTGGTTTATTTCGAATAAATGAACTTTTTTTTGAAAAAGTTGCTTAGGTTTCGAACAATACTGTATATTTAAAAAAACAATTAAATTTTTTGGCTAAATGTTTGACTCTTCTCATTTCTAATACATCTGAACGTCTTTCAAAAATATTAAATAAGTTTAATTTACAAACAAACAAAATCCGTTTCATGTACCCCAAAAAGTTTTAATTGTCCAACCGTAGAATAGTCTTTCAGATTTTTTTGGTTTTTAATACCAATTTATTTCTTCGTGATATATAGTAGGTATAATTCTTCATAAATCAAGAATAGTAAATTATACATACATATAATTACTTTTATGAATAAAAAAATTTCGATATTCCAACCACGAAATTGTATTTATAATATATTTGGTTTTTAATACCAATTTTACTCTTCCCGAAGTATAAAAAAGATTCAAATAAACCAACATTAGGAACTTACATGGCTACTTTTATGTACCAAAAATTTTCGATTTTCCAACCCTGGAAACAAATTTTTAAATTTTAAAATTTTTAATACCAATTTAATTCTTAACGAAGTATAAAATAGGTTTAATTCACAACAAAAAAAATATATTGAATTTATGTGGGTACTTTTATGTACCCAAAAATTTCGATTTTCCAACCCTGGAACCTAACTTTTAAAATATGTTTAGTTCACTAAAAACACAAAATTTTGAATTTACGTGGGTACTTTTATGTACTAGAAATATTTCGATTTTCCAACTCTGGAAGCGAATTTAAATTTTTTTACCAATGCAATTTTTAGTGAGGTATAACGCAGTTTTACAAGAAAGTTAAAATTTTTTAACTTTTTGGTCACACCCATGTACCATAAAATATTTCATTTGTCCAACCCTGGAATCGAAATTTTGATTTTTTAAGATTTTAATACAAATTATGTTCTTCCTGAATTATAAAATAGTTATTATTAGCAAAAACAACAGCGTCAATTGCCTTTTAGATTACTTTTATGCATAATAAGTATATCAATTTCCCAACCCTAAAAGCGAAATTTAAATTTTTGTTTTCGATTTTTTACCAATGCTAGTCTTCATTAGTTATAAATCGTTTTATTTAAGAAAAACTTAAAATTTTTAACCATTTTGGTCACTTTCATGTACTGCAATATATTGCATGTACCAAAAAGACTTTCGATTTCCCCACCCTTTGAAATTTTAATTTTTTTTTGCTGTTCTATCAATGCGACTCTTCATGAGCTATAAAGTGGTTTTATTTTAAACAAGTAAAAGTGCTATATTCGGCTGTGCCGAATCTTCAATACCCTTCACAGATGTAATTGTTCTTTCTTTCTTTCTTGCCAAAACAGAAAGTAGGTTTAATTAAACAAGTGAAAGTGCTATATTCGGCTGTGCCGAATCTTAAATACCCTTCACAGATGTAATTCCTTTTTCTTTCTTCCTTGCCAAAATAGAAAGTAGGTTCAATTAAAAAATTATCGGTTACTTTTATATTTAAGAAAACTTTTAAATTTTTCGGCTAGGAAGCTAAATGTTTGGCTTTTCTTATATCTAATACCTATGAACGTCTTTCAAAACTATTATATATATTTAATTTACAACTAAAATTCTTAATTCTTATCTTCAGGCTCTAGGTCTAGAGCCTGAAGATAAGAATTAAGAATTTTAGTCAAAAATAAGGTCGAATAATATACAAAAATTAATTATTTAATTTACAAACAAAACAAAAAATCCGTTTCATGTATCCCAAAAAGATCTAATTGTCCAACCGTAGAATCGTCTTCTAGATTTTGTTGATTTTTAATACCAGTTTACTTCTTTTTAATATATAAAGTAGGTATAATTCATCATAAAAATCAAGAATAACAAATAAAATGGCTGCTTTTATGAATCAGAAAATGTCGATTTTCCAACCCTGGAGCCGAATTTTTAATTTTTTAATACTAATTTAATTTTTTCCGATATATAAAATAGGTTTAATTCACTAAAACCACAAAATTTGGAATTTATGTATGTACTTTTACGTACCAAAAATATTTCGATTTGCCAACCCTGGAACCGAATTTTTAGTTTTTAAAATTTTTAATACCAATTTAATTCTTAGCGAAGTATAAAATAGGTTTAAGTAACTGAAAAAGACCAAAATTGGGAACTTATATGTTTACTTCTATGTACTAAAAAATTTAGATTTTCCAACCCTGGAACCGAATTTATAATCTTTTGATACTAGTTTAATTTTTTCTGAAATATCTAATAGGTTTAATTCACTAAAAGCACAAAATTTGGAATTTATGTACATATGTAGGTACTATGTACGAAAAATATTTCGACTTTCCAACTCTGGAGCGAATTTTTATTTTTTTACCAATACAATTCTTAGTGAGAGGTAACATAGTTTTACTTGACAAAAAAATTAAAATTTTTAAACTTTTTGGTCACTTTCATGTACCATAAAATATTTCATTTGTCCAACCCTGGAGTCGAAGTTTTGATTTTTTAAGATTTTAATACCAATTTTGTTCTTCCTGAATTATAAAATAGTTTTAATTAGCAAAACTACAACGTCAATTGCCTATTTGGTTACTTTTATATATTTCAATTTCCCAACCCTGGAAACGAAATTTAAATTTTTTTACCACTGCAACTTTAAATGAGGCATGAAATGGTTCTATTTAAGAAGAATTTAATATATGTAGCCATTTAGGTCATTTTTATGTACCACAAAATATTGCAGTTATCCAACTCTGGGTTCTAAATTTTGATTTTTTTTTAATATTTGTTACCAATTTTGTTTTTCCTGAACTAAAAAATAATTTTACTTAGTAAAAAAAAACAAAGTCAGTTGCCTTTTTGGTTACTTTTATGTATAAAAAATATTTAAATTTCCCTGGAAGCGAAATTTAAATTTTTAAAAATTTTCTTTATCATTGCAAATCTTCATGAGGTATAAAGTAGTTTTGTTTTAGAAAAACTCAAATTTTGCAACCATTTTGGTTTTTACATTTACTATAAAATATTGCATGTACCAAAAAAAACTTTCATTTTGCCAACTCTAGAAGGGAAATTTTATTTTTTTTCAGTGCAACGCTTCATGGGGTATAAAGTAAATTTTTTTTTTAAATTTAAAATTTTTAACCATTTTGGTCACTTTTATGTACTATTATATATTGCACTTGTCCATCCCTGGATTCGAAATTTTATTTTTTATTTTTGAATATTTGATACCAATGTTGTTCTTCCTAAATTATAAAACAGTGTTAGTTAGCCAAAAAAAAAAAAAAACAAAAAGCAATTTCCCACCCCTGGAAGCGAAATTTGAATAAAAAAATTTTTTTTTGCCAATGCAAATCTTCGTGACGTATAAAGAGGTTTTGTTAAAGAAAAACTTAAAATTTTTAACAATTTTAGTGACTACATGTACTACAAAATACGGAATAGGCTGAAAAAAATTTTATTTCCCATCCCTGGAAAAAAAATAGGTTTAATTTACAAACATTAAAAAAAATAACCGATTTTTGGTATACATTTTGCGTCGAAAAATAGGTGTAAGTTTTCCAGCTCTGGAACCATACTTCTGATCTTTCTGAATCTATTAAGTTCATTTCCAATCCAACGGTCCAAGAACGAAGTCTCTAGCTCTTCTGGGGCTTGGGAAAACCGATTTCACGTACAGACGGACATCGCTCAATCGTCATCGCTATTCATAAGGATCCAGAATATATATACGTTATGGGGTCCCATGTGCATATCGAAGAAATTACACACGAAATGACAAACCTATATATACCCTTTCACTTTTTTTTGAAGGGTATAAAAAAAACTCCAAATTTTAAGCTAGTCTAGATATTACATGTACTACAAAATACTGAATGTGCCAAAGAAAAAACTTGTACATTCCCATCCCTGGAAAAAAAATTATTTTTTTAAGTTTTTAATAGACCATTGATGCTTCCTAAACAATGAAATAGGTTTAATTTACAAACAACCAAAAAAATAATTGGTTTTTGGTATTAATTTTGCGTCGAGAAATATGTGTAAGCTCGTATATTTCTGATATCAGTTCCTTTCTATTTAAGCTCTTTTTCAATCCAACGGTCTAAGAACGAAGTTTCTAGCTCTTCCGGGGGCTTGGGAAAACCGTACAGATAGACGGACATCGCTCAATCGTCATCGCTATTCATAAGGATCTAGAATATATATACATTAGGGGATCCCATGTGATTATCGAAGAAATTATACATGGAATGACAAACTTAGATATACCCTTTCACTTTTTTGTGAAAGGTGTAAAAAAATTAGACAACGTTGTTTGTGTATTTCGTATTGATAGTGCTGGGTGCTGTATGCGAGTATTAAAACACAGCCTATAGGTAAGCGCTTTTACAAAAACAAATGAGCACAAGCGCATAGGTCTTGGACACTCTATATATATGTAGAAGCTTTAGGTGAAACATCGCGACTGTTTAGGTAACTTTAGTTTTATATTTTATGTAATTTAGTTTAAAACTTTAGGTAATAGAGCTTTTGAATAAGAATGTTGAAAATTTTCTGGAGAAATTGTCTCATTATGTAGCTAGCATTGGAATGGCATTTTTGAGGAGATACTCGTAGCGCACACATGTTGCTATTTTATATATGTATGTATGTATGTATATATATATATATATATATATATATATATATATATCTATATATATATATATATATATATATATATATATATATATATATGTATATATTTATTTATAAGTGCTTTTTGTTTATTATATGGTCAACTATGTCTATATGCCTGCATTTCATTGGTTTTTACACTATATCATCAGTAGGCTTTAACATATTTTCAAAATAACAAAACCTCTCAGCTTATATATAAACTCTCAAAAATGAATTGAGAATTACACAACCAAAATCATAGGATTTGAAATTTCAAAAAACACAACAAACAAATTTTATTCGATATAAATCTATTTTGTTTTTCCACCTTCTTATATATATATATATATATATATATATATATATATATATATATTTATATATATAGATATATATATATATATATATATACATATATATATATATATATATATATATATATATATATATATATATGTATATATATATATATATATATATATATATATGTATATATATATATATATATATATATATATATATATATTAGACTGGCCATAGCGTTATATAGAAAAACAAGTACCTCCGGGTTGAGTCCAAAGTTTTATTATATTACCTATTATATTACCCTTTCTAAAAATGTTGTGCTATTATCGACAATATGGCAAAGTGATCTAACGGTATATTGATGTTTTTTGAAACGAAATTTTGTGAATAAAAAAAACATTAAACATTTGAACATTACTTGATACTGGTGTTGCTTTACTGCGTAAATACGGTGTCAATTGGATCTTCGGATTAAATACGTTGTTGTGAATTATTAAGAAGTTTTAATCTTTGATGTATACTAAATTAGTGAAAGTTTTGCAGTTTTAAAGTAAAAGTGATAACAGAAACAAGTGGGCAGTGAATAATAAGTAAAGAAAAATCAAATAATATAAAACAATAAACAGTTATGGCAGGCTCATCTAAGAAACTACGATCCGATAATGATATATTTTTGGTGGGAAAATTCGAAAATGAAATGAAAGGCGCAAAGTTGCCTAGTGTGAAGCAAGCTCTTCAATTATTTTTTTATAAATTCCGAGTGCAGAAAATCTCTGTGAAGTCAAGCATAAAAAATACAATACTTTCTACTCTTGAATTTTGGCAAAAAGCAAATATTCCAACAATCACCGAAATCAACTGCGTGAAAAAATTTAACTTACTTTATGACGAATGGAAAAATTGTCCAAGAACTGATTTGGCAAATATGAAAAATATAGAAAGGATGAGAAAGAGTTCTGGGAAAAGATCGAAAGTTATATATTTGATATCGCAGCTGCGGATGCACTTGAGACGATGACTATTGAAGAGCACAAATATTCCTTCTGTTGCAAAGAGAAAGGGGTCGTCCAAGTTGTATGTCAGGCCAGGATTTAAAGCTGTCACGAAAACAAGAACGCAAAGCTACTGGAAGCAGCAGAACAGTGCAAGCGAAAATATCAAGAAGAGTCACAAGAAGTTTAAGGTAGCAGTCAATATATTGTCTTTTTTTATTGTTATTTTTAATTATTACTTGTTGTCAAAGATGAGGTTGCGTCTGATACATATACCTCAGAAAGTTTGCATACGAAGGCGTAGAAATTGATTTTCTGAAGGACCAACATCAAGGAATCCAGAGATCTCGCGCAAAAATTCATTTCGTTGATGATCGAATGTTAGCAAGCATGGATAAATGCCGCATCAGTGATCGCGATGCAATGCATTTAACATCTGCTACAATTACAGCCGTCTTGCGGAAGTTGCAGGAAATGAAATCTGACTTGAAGGACATAAAAGTGGAAGATTTCGTCTTTAACCCAACATAGTTTCAAACAATGCGAAAGGAATATCGCCGCAGACAAACGAAACAGATAATAGATGAATTCAAGGTACATAGATAATAATTAAATAAATATCTTCAAGGTAATTAACATAATATATAATTTCAACATAGATTCCTGAAGTATTTGTATTGCATTGGGACGGTAAAATTCTTCCAGATATGAAAGGCAAATACAAAGTCGATCGAATGGCTCTCGTTATAACCGCAGAGAACGAAGAAAAACTCCATAGCTTTACGAAACTTGAAGAATATTGTGGTAAAAATATTGCTTAAGCCATTGGAAAATTCCTACGCAAATGGAAGATTTTAATTTAGTGCAAATTGTGGCTTTTGACAAAACATCTACAAACACTGGTATTGAAAAGAACTCAGTATATTTGCTTGAAAGTAAATTGGGTCGCCATTTACTTTTTCTACATCAGCGCCAGAAGTCACTCTCTTTAATCGTTTTGCAAAAAAATGGAACAACATGAATATCAATACTTTCAAGAGTGGAGCAGTACAAAAAAACTTAACAGCAGCCGAAATAGAGACGCACAAGACCTTTTGCCTTGAGGCGTTGAATTCTCATTATGTGAGAGCCGATTATAAGGAGTTGCGGCAACTTTCGCTCTTTTTTTTTGGTAAGGAAGTACTAAATTTTACGTAGTTGCGTTTGCCTGGCGCAACAATTCATGCAAGGTTTATGTCCAAAGCTATATACTGCTATAAGATTATTTTGCTTAGCGACCAATTCAAGATGACATCCTCCGAACTGAAAGGCATTCGAAACGTTTGCATTTTCTTGGCGCGTATTTATGTTTCGTATTGGTTCGGATTGAAGACGCTATTTCATATTTCGATTTAGATGTTTTAAATGCCTTATTGTCAAAAATCAAAAACCATTTATGGTATTTATCCGAAGAGTCAATTTCTCTTGGATTTTCGATGAAATGATATCTATTGAAGTGAAGCGGAAAATGGTTGAAGCTCTTGGTAATCATGATGACGAAAATGACGAAGTTATTCCGAAAAAATTAAACTTAACGTTGGAATAAGTGAAATCGTTTGAAAATAAGGATGCAAGTTCTTTCGTCACTCCTCGCACCAAGCGTTTTTTCCATCGTTTACAAATCGATGTCATTTTTTGAATTGGATCCATCAATTTGGAAGGATCAAGAAGAATACTACTCCGCAAAACGAATATGCCAACACTTAACCGCTGTAAATGACCCGGCAGAAAGAGCAATAAAACTAATTACAGAATTCGATCGGGTATTGACATACGACGAAGAGGATAAGCAGTATTTGCTTCAAGTTGTGGAGCACTGCAGAAAAAAGTTTTCATTCCACAAAAAAATCTTCATTAGTATATTATCAACAATAAAAACAAATTGAAAAATTCGCCTACTTTCTGGAACTTTGGTTTTAGGGTATTCCGGGCAAGTTTATCCCTAGTTTATCTGCAGACTATTGCGGCTCGTTGGAAAGGTAATTATTATACAAAGGTATCGAAGAAATTCAGTTGGGAACATACAGTCAGATTTTGTTATTATTCAAATATAAACAGAAAGAAAAATAGCAATGAATGGCTAATATAATAAAACTTTGGGCTCAACCCGGTGGTACTCGGAACTAAAAAAAAAATTATATATGCATATACATATGTTCCAAGGTATTTAAATACAAGGTAGTGCCACTTGCTTTTATTAAATTTTAATAAGGATTTTTGAAGTTTATTTTTCTACATCATATTGAATATGACGTTGCCACATTATAAAAAAAAATTTTGTTTATTTGGAAATTTTTAAATAAAATCTGTAATACATATATATATATATATATATATATATATATATATATATATATATATATATATATATATATATATGTATGTATTTTAAATGAAATTTATTTGTTGGTGGTCAAGCAATGTCTCTATGCATTTCATTGGTGCTTTACCAAATCATCAGTAGACTTTAACCATGATTTGGTAAAGCACCAACGAAATGCATATAGGCATTGCTTGACCACCAACAAATAAATTTCATTTAAAATAGTGTTGTGACAACAATATGTCAAATAAAAAATTTCACATATGTATATGTACATTAGGGTGCACCTTATTTAAAAAAAAGCGAAATAGCACCTTAACTACCTTCATAAATGTTCTCCGTAACAAAAAAGTATGTTATAAAAAATTTTAGGTAGATTGCATCAGGGGAAGGCGTGCCGCATCTACCCACAAATTGTAAAAATTTTATAAATTGTTATAAAATAACCATTAATGTATTTTCAAGATTCACTAAACTTATAAAAAAGGAATAAGTAGTTTAATTTAGTTTTTACCAACTTTTTTATTACACTTTAACATTCATACAAAATTATTTATTTTTTGAATTTAATTTCGTACTAAAATATATTAATTTAAGTTATTTCATATGCTTAATAAAACCGATTTGTTTGCATTTGGATATTGTTTCCTATAATCAGCTACAATTTGCATTATGAACTGTTTCTCCTCTTCATCACGCGACAAAACTTGATTGTATTCTTCCATAAGCTTTACATCCCTTTCTGCAGTATCATTGACAACTTTCAATTTACCAACCATTTCCAAGCCAATTTTATACGATTTATCGTTTTCCCATTCCCTAGGATCTTTCTTCCAAAAATCCGTTGGGATACAATATCGGCTGAAAAAATTTAAAGTTGTTTGCGAGATAACATCTTCAATATTTTTATTAACGTACTGCTCTATGTAATGAGGAAGAATTGTAATTTTTTTGTTGTCATCTTCATGGGCTCGATCTAGCGCTGCAACCATGAGTCGTTTTGACTTGTTTGAAATTTGAGTATCATAAAATGAAAGCGCTACTATTTCTGGCGATAGGTACCATAAATGATTGCAGAATTTTCGAATTCTTTAATGTAAACTCTTGTATCTCCCTTGTATCCCCAATAACATTTTTCACATGTAAGTCTTCAACTCCAGACTTAAAATTACTTTTGTCTATTTTAGTCAAGGCATCTCTAAATCTATGAAATATTTTGACACTAGGACCCGAAGATGTTGATATTTTTGCATCAAATACACTCCGTAAAAGTATTTCAAATATGTGATGACGACATGGATAATACAGGAGATCTTTGTTTAGTGTTTGTTCTAAAAGAACACATGCGCCTTGTATTCGTCCTGTGTTTGATGCGGTGGTATCGCAGCACAGGGCTTCCATTTTTTCATCGCGATCCCATTCTTTGAGTAAGTCAAAGACAGCCGTTGCTTGCTGTCTTCCCGTACCTGAAGTTATCGCTGGGATGCCGAGTAGATGATCAGTTCCATTAAAAGATACAACTACAGGCAGACGATCGACGTGTTCACTACCCATCAATGATGGCAACATTTTACCATCCCAGTGAACAGTCACCGCCTTAATTTCTTTGTTTTTAAATGTTTCGCGGATTCTTTTTCCTGCATCAAATCGAAACTTTGTACGCGATCGGCGAATTGAAGTACAATTTATAATTAAATCGCTAACGTTATGTTGCAATGCTTGCGCAGTTGCTATAAGGATTCGAACGGCGTCACGGTCACTTACTTTACACCTATCTAATACTGACACAAGCTTTGGTGTGATAAAATTATGTCTACCTCGTTTTTTTCTTGAAGTACTAGGACCTACTTCGTATGCTGAATCTGGAATTTGTTGCACTTCACAATCTTCAATAGTCTATTCATCACTTGATTGCCATTGGACGGCTCTACATTGATCTATAAAATTTTATAAGATATATTGCAGAATAATATAATAGATTCAAACTGAGGACTTGCAAGTGAAGACATGACTGAAATCGCACTACACCTTCAATATTTACCTTGCAATACGACTGTATGTTTCTCGTGGAAACGTTGTCTTTTCTCTTCCCTAAGCGATTTTGCCTTTTCTTTTTTCGCCAAGTTGCAGTCACAACCTATCATTGCACCAGGTCTTCCCTGCTTTCTTTGATTTGTTAAAAAAAGCTTATCTTCTGCCAGAGTGATAATATCCAATGCATCGGCTTGTGCGACATCAAACAAATCATCAAATTTATTTACGAAGTCTTTTTCGCATTTTTCCTGGAGTAATGTCCGGAGCGTAGGCTTAGACATCTAGGCTCTCGTTTCCTGCGGCATCTTGACTGCCTCAGGGATGCACCGCTGGCTGCCCTGGCGGGCTTTGTGAGAAGTTCTGGATGGTTCTCAGGAACCACCACTTCGTCTTGAGAAGAGTGTGTAGGGTATAGTCCTCTGGGCATCACAATGGGCCTTTTGATGGCCTCCGAGTGTTTTTCTCGCTTACTGCGGGCAGCCCTTTTAACCTAACCTAATGTCCGGCGTTTCGAACTTTTTTGCAAGTTTCTCCATTCTAAATACAAACCTTCAACTTTTGAGACACATTTGTCAAAAGCTCTAAGTGGCATTCGTGCTTTGTTCCATAAAACTTCTACCTCTTTCACTACAAGGGAAGCACTAGCACGCAAGTCTAGTTTTACTTTTCGCATATTGTAAAATAAAACAAGCAAAACTTAACCATTTGAAAACAATTTGGCACCGATTATTTGGCAGGCATCATAGCCGAGAAGGTACAACTGCTCCTGTCGTCTTGTGTTCACATTTATTTTTGATATTATTTTACAAACTTGATTGTTTTATCGCTTTATTTCTTTTAATAACACTTATTTTTTCACTTGTATATGTACTTACGCCAATTCGATACAAATATTATTTAATTGAAGTGCGTTTGCTTTTATTCGGAAATTCACCGTTTTGTTTAGCAATTGAAGCGATACTACACAACTGGGGGTTATTGAACTTCAAAAGATGCCGGACTTAACTGACCACATATTTTTCAGTTGTTGTCTGAGCTCACAAACGATATATTAATTACATTTGCTGTTAAAATCACGATATTCTTAAAATCATAATATATATTTTTAAAGTATTGCTAAACATTTTTCCTCATTATTATTAATTTGTAAACGGAAAAAGATTCAGGTCGAATAAATTAATTATATGTAGTAAAAATTTTAACGAACATTTGTATTGCTATATTAAATTGAATTAAGATTCATAGGCTAATTGTTCGAAATTTGTTTTTAAATCTCAGAAAGACATGATAAATATTCCAAGGCACAAAGGAAAGTCAACATCAGTTTTATTCAACTTACACAGCAGAGCAGAACAGCTGTTTTCGAAAGACGCAACCCTTTCATCATCAGTGCTCATGTGTATTGTGTTTGTCACCACTTATTAGGTGGCTTAGTTGAATGTGATAACAGTTCCTATTTACACAAATTTTATTGTGAAAAAGAATACGGGAACTGTATCAACCTGATGTTAACATGTTATTGTTATAATACCCGTGTTACCGTTTGATTATTTTTCTTCATGTCCCATTTTTCTGAATTTTTTGTTCCATCATACCTAAGTCAAACTTTTTTGGTTTGAATTTTATACTTAAGTACATGTGAACGTTTTTCCAATATTTTTTATTATTGGTAGCTCAAGCCATAGCTTAAATTTGTATGTAGTAAGAATTTTAACGAACATTTGTATTGCTATATTAAATTGAATTAAGACTCATAGGCTAATTGTTCGAAATTTGTTTTTAAATCTCAGAAATAATAACATGTTAACATCAGGTTGATACAGTTCTCGTATTCTTTTTCACAATAAAATTTGTGTAAATAGGAACTGTTATCAAATTCAACTAAGCCACCTAATAAGTGGTGACAAACACAATACACATGAGCACTGATGATGAAAGGGTTGCGTCTTTCGAAAACAGCTGTTCTGCTCTGCTGTGTAAGTTGAATAAAACTAATGTTGACTTTCCTTTGTGCCTTGGAATATTTATCATGTCTTTCTGAGATTTAAAAACAAATTTCGAACAATTAGCCTATGAATCTTAATTCAATTTAATATAAATTAATTATAGTTTATATCAAATTTACCAGAGTTTTATTAAATGACCCGCAAATTAACATCTTAACTTATTTCATATGAATTTACCATATATAGCCAACTTGTGGGCGGATGCGGCACGCCTTCCTGTATTACAATCTGCTTATAATTTTACACAATGCATTTTTTTAATACGTAGAACATTCTTGGGTGGAGTTACGATCTAATCTGTTAAAAAAAAATTGTCCCATACATATAAGGCGCACCGTAATGTACATATATAAGTTTTTCCATTTGTCTAGCAATTTCGTTAATTAAATTGTATATACTAAACTTCATTCCTTGATCTCTAACTTATTTAAATTTCAAGGTGTCCAGTTCAGCAATTTCCAAAATAATGGCCTTTTTAGTACCAAGCCACATTTTCATGAGATCACGGACAAAGCACCATTATAATATATTATACCATGGTATTTAACTATTATTTTATCCCCTCTCTTTTAACATTTTTCATTGTATTACCTCATTTTAAATTTAAACATACTGAACGTACAACATTGATAGAATATCCCGCTCAAAATCTCATTGTGAATCGTTTTTGCATATTGACCGAGAGAAAAATTTCATTTTGAGGTTTTGATCATAAACATTTTGCAATATTTTGCTAAAATAATTTAATAAAAGCTATATAAAATGTAAAGAATTTAGAAAACTACGAAAAATCCCAGTTTCTAAGCATTTCCACAAGAAATAAAGTCATTGTGATGCTTTGCATTGAAGCAAAAATATTTAAACCATTACATTGATCAATAAGACAATTTAACAAAATCACGACAAGATTTTTATAATAAATTAATTGGCAAACGGATTTTAATTATTGTTAATTATGACATCGATGCAATTAAAAATTTTAACAACTCAAAGGAAAAGAAAAAAAACGGGTAACTTAAAATGATATGGTAACTTAATTTTTATGGGAATGTCAGAATCCTTAAAATTGTCAGAAAATTATTTTAAATTTAATAGTTCACAGTGGCAGTACCTTGTTTTATTATACCATGCATATGTTCTATCATACCTAAGTATTAATATTTATCATGTCTTTCTGAAAATTAAAAACAAATTTCGAACAATTAGCCTATGAATCTTAATTCAATTTAATATAGCAATATAAATTTTCGTGAAAATACTTACTACATACAAATTTAAGCTATGGCTTGATCTACCAATAATAAAATTGTAAAACGTTCACATGTACTAAAGTATAAAATTCAAACCAAAAAAGTTTGACTTAGGTATGATAGAACAAAAAATTCAGAAAAATGGGACATGAAGAAAAATAATCCAACGGTAACACGGGTATTAAAACAATAACATGTTAACATCAGGTTGATACATTTCTCGGATTCTTTTTCACAATAAAATTTGTGTAAATAGGAACTGTTATCACATGCAACTAAGCCACCTAATAAGTGGTGATAAACACAATACACATGAGCACTGATGATGAAGGTGCTGAGACTTTCGAAAACAGCTGTTCTGCTCTGCTGTGTTAGTTGAATAAAACTGATGATAACTTTCCTTTGTACCTTGGAATAATTATCATGTCTTTCTGAGATTTAAAAACAAATATCGAAAAATTAGCCTATGAATCTCAATTCAATTTAATATAGCAATATAAATGTTCGTGAAAATACTTACTACATAAAAAATGCATAACTACTTTTATCCCCAACCTCATATTTTTCAGTGCGTTAACATATTATAATATATTAACATACAGTTATTAAACATATTATTAATAAAAAATATACGAAAGAAATACGTTGTTGAAATATTTTGTCATAAAATTATTCAGAAGTGGGATTATAATGCAAAGAAGAAATTTAAGACTCCAAGAATTAATAGCTGCATTGAATCAAAGTGGAATTGAATTTCCAGAAAGTGCAATTATAGCCCAGCTTCGGGCATTGTTTCAAAACGCCGATATTGATGTAGATGACCAGAGTCAATGTCACAATACTGCTGGTACAAGGCAATCAGCAGTACGGAGTCAGAATGCTATCAAACGATGTACAAGCTTCTTTAGATCCAAACTTCGAAGAGCCTGTTGTTATAGAATCAGTAATCAATCTGCAGAAATAATTCAATCTTCCGATAAATTAGTTCAACCTTCCGATTACGTTCAATCTACGAGTAATATAAAACAAGATGTTCAACAAGCTGCTTCTGTACAAATTCAAGACTCTCTTGATAGTGCTATCAAACGTTTGCAAAAAAACACGTGCGTTGATGTTACTACAGCGTGAAATCAATATGTTCTCCAATATACGTATATATGATCGAGCCGATCAAAAAATCAGGATGACCGAGTTGTAAGAATAATACTCGTTGCCACTTTGGTTACTGAACATATTATATAATCTAGTACATTTTGGTTTTTAATAATTATATAAAAACAGGGGGCAAATTACGGCACTCGATATCGAACGAAATTTGTATTTAAATTGTATGGAAATTTCGCTCGATATCGAATGCCGTGATTTGGCCCCTGATTTTCAATTATTAATAAAAAATATACGAAAGAAATACGTTGTTGAAAAATTTTGTCATAATATATGTAGGAATTTGATTCCCAATTGTTTGCAGGATTAATTTCCCAATTGTTTGCCAGTTAAGGCAGACTTTTATTGTTTGGGTTTTACCGTTCATAAACACTTTATTATTTGAGTTTTAATTTAAATAAATACTTTATTATGTGGGTTTTAACTTTATTTATTAACTCCACGTTATTCCATTAATATTTAATTTTTTTTATATTTGGGGTGAAGCGCTTTTGATGCTGCTTGATTGATAGATACAATTCGACTTTACTTCTATTTGAACTAAATCATACGTACGTCCCCTTCGTGATCTGTCTTGTTTTAATTGTGTGCGTTTTTACTCTGTTCGTGATCTGTCTCTTTTTAATTTAGTTGTGTGTGTCGTTGTTCTTTTGTCTCTGTTCTCTCTCTGTTTGTATATTCCTGTTGTTATTGTCCCCTTGAGGATCGCGTGGTCCGTCTGGTAGCCGGTCCCACATTCGGCCCTCCTGATAGTGCCTGCGCCCCGAATGTATGACTCCAAGGCTCCATATACTCTGCCACCGTGGTACATCTCCGCGAACCTTCGCCCTCGCCGACTTTCTCGGCCTCGTATCGTCCGTGCTCTAGATTTCTGACCACTTTATAGGGTCCCAAAAATTTAGGCTTCAATTTCAAGCCAGAGCCAAATTGTGTCCGCTTTATGGCTACTAATTCATTGGCATTGTATAACTTCTCGGGTTTACGATTCTTATCAAAGTCTCGCTTGTTTTCCTGTCGGATTTTCAGGATGTTTTGTCTGGTTCGCTCCCGTACGGCATTGCGCTCTTGGTGGAGTTCACTTACCTCTAACTCATCCAACATCTTTCTGACGTTGGTTTCTTCGTCAACCCTCATTTTTAAACCCGTCATTATTTCAAAGGGTGTACTGCCGTTGCTTCGGGTGGGTGTGTTATTTATTATTTGCTGGACTTTTTCCACATGTCGATACCAGTTTTTCGGGTTTTCGAGGCATAGTTTGGCTAGCATGGGGATTACTATTTCGCGTATCCTCTCGACCTGGCCATTTCTTCTTGGTATCCCTGTCGCAATCATCAACTGCTGGATTTTCTCGCCGTCACAGTACTCTGTAAACTCCTTTGAGGTAAACGCCGTTCCTCTATCGATTGTTTTCTTAGTTTTTCGATCACCTCGGCTGTTCCTACGCTCTTCGTGGGATAAAGCCACACAAATTTTGAGAATGCATCGACGACGACTAAAATGTAGTTGCATTGTTTCTTTGTTGTTTCCATTGGACCTATGTGGTCCAGATGAAACGTCATCAAAGGCTTGTCTGCCTTATCAATTGGGCTTAGCAAACCCCCTTTCTTGCCGAATTTGGCTTCCGCTAAGATGCATTCGATGCAACTTTTTACGACCCTCTCCGCTTTAGTGGTTAACTTGGGGATATAAAACGTCCTCTCCACTAGTTCTGTGGTCCTTTTTGTCACAAAATATCCTTGTTTGTGCGCTATCTCAATTATCTTCCGCTCTATTACAGCTGGTATCACAATAAGTTCCTTGGTTGGATCTTTGTGAACGATCCCATGTTTTAAATAATAATCCTCGTAGTTCATCGTCTCTAGGATTTTGCTCACCGCTCTAATCCAATCGTCTTTCAATTGTTCTTCTCTTATTCGATCTTTCATCATGAGACACGACGCTCTGCTTAAGGCATCAACATGGCGCATTTTAAGGCCGGATCAGTGCTCGATGGAGTAATCGAAATCCTGCATGAATATCGCCCACCTTGACACTCTCAACGGTACGTCTCTTTTCTTCATAGTCATCGCGAAAGCATTACAATCGGTAACGATCTTTACTTTCACTCCCATCAGGTACACACGCCATTTCTTCAATGCTTCTAACTCGTAGGAATGGTAGTTTTGCTCGGTTGTGGTGGTTTTCCTGCTCATGTATTGTACGGGGTGCAGTCCTTGATCTTCGGAGTCTCGTTGTAACATAACGGCTCCATACCCATGCTTGCTGGCGTCGGTATGTACTTCCGTCTCTGCCTTTGGGTTAAATAACCTCAACACCTTAGCTCCCACTAGTGCGGCTTTTAGCTGCTGGAAGGCCAAGAATTCTTCGTCGCCCAACCTAAACTTCGCATTCTTCTTTAACAAGTCCGACAATGGTTTTGCTACTAAAGCGTAATCTCTGATGAATCGTCTGAAGTATGAGGTAAGACCCAGAAATCTCGCGACTGCTTTCTGATCTTTCGGCGCTGGAAACTTTTCGACTGCGACAGTCCTTTCCTTCGACGGCCGCATGGTGGAATTCTCCAGCACATACCCCAAAAATGTTATCTTACGCGTAAGAAATTGGCACTTACTCCACTTGATTTTCAGTCCGTTTAATGACGCGACTTCTAAGAATCTCTCCAGGTTGATGAGACCTTCTTTTTCATCCTTTGACGGTATCACAATGTCGTCCATATATATTACGACTGTTCCATCCATTATTAATTCATGGAATGCGGCGCTTATATATCGGCAAAATACCGCTGGCGATTTAGTAATCCCAAAAGGCACGTATTGGAATTCGAATCGTCCTCTATGGGTGACGAAAGAGGTAAATCGCTTGCTGTCTTCTTCTATTGGCACATGGAAGAACGCATTCTTCAGATCTAGTGTGGTATAGACTTTGGCCTCTGGTAGGCGCTGTAGCACGTCATCAATGATTGCCATCGGAAAATTATCGCGTATGACCTTTTCGTTTAAGCGTCTATAGTCACAACACAGCCTCTTGCTACCGTCCTTTTTGGATACTAATACCACTGGCGCTGAATACTCGGAACAACTCTTCCGCACTATGCCCTCTTCCAGCCAATCGGTGACTTGTTGGTCGACCTCTGTTGATCGCTATACGACATTCCACGGGGATAGTGACGTACCTGTATATCATCATTGAGCAAAATTTTCATCTTCACGGGAAAAGATTTCGGTTTAGCGGGGCTATACGATTCTACCATTTTTAGGATTCCCTCACGGAAATTGCTCTTCAGGTGATGTAGGTCGAACTTATAACGATCGGCGGCAACCGAAATGTCGTAAAACTGCTGTAGAACCTCTCCGCACTCATGATCAATAGTTTTCGCCGCTTCCGCTATAGTGTCCGGTTTCGAAGTCATTAACGACAACTTCGCTCCTTCCGCATTAATTAGCATATCTGCGTATTCGAGGACATCATTATCCAACACGGCAGAGTATAAGATGTCTCGCTCTCTGGCTACATGGAACCTGATGGGTACCTCTAACCCATGCCCACCATTCTTCTCGTTTCTGCGCTAACCGTCACATAGTTCATCATCATCACCGAATCGTATCGAATGCAACTAATATCGCTGCCGGTATCTACTAGGGCCGACACCTCAAAGCCGAGTACGATTATGTCTTTAAAAATTCTATTTGGCTGAGCTATTGCTCCTCGTGGTTGTACGCCATCTTTCCTCGCTAGGTTATGCATCGCATTATTCAGGTTCTTCCCTTTTCCCGTTTCTATCTTAATTTGGCCCTTCTTACAGTGGAATGATTTATGACCAACCTCATTACACTTGAAACATGTTGGCTGGGCTTCTGGACATTCTTGAATTCTGTGACCGGTTTGACCACACTTGTAACAACTCGGAGGTTGTGCCTCTTTATTTACAATGGTTGGAGTTTCTTGCTTTAGTCGCGCTCTGCTAATATTCGATGACTGAGACGGGTTAGTTACTCGCTCGTAAACTTTAAACTTCTCTTTTAAATCTTCTACGTTAGTTGCTTGGTAAAGGACGGTCTTGTTCGCTCTGCTATCGGATACTCCTTCGATAAAATACTCGACCAAACTGCTCTCGTCTAAATCTATGGCTGAGCCAATCTCAATCAGGTTGTACAAATATTCTCTCAAGCTCTCATGTTGGCGTTTTCTACGATTTCCGAGCATGCGATGAACTTCTATTGCTGAGTGTTAAGTACCAAACTCCTTCTTTAGCTCCGTTTTCAACGACGGCCAATCCCGAATTTTCGCATGACCCCTACAGAATATTTTAGCAGCGCCTGAAAGTAGCTGGCGAGCATACACGTATTTTTGCAAGTCATTCCACCCGACGGTTAAAGCGCAGTCCTCGAAGTCGTTTAGCCATGAACCTATTGTGGGTTGCCCTTCTCCGGAAAATGTAGATATGGTGTCTTCTATGTTCTTTAGCGTAAAGGTTGAAGGTACCGGACGTTCTGTAGCCGACGATTGGGGGTGCATTAGAAGCTGTCTCCTCGTATTCTGTGCGTCCGTCTACATCCTGTTGTCTATACCGAAATGTTTAATAACCCGTTCTTAAAGAACTAACTTCGGTCCGTCCGCGTCCAATCCTGCATCAACGCACTTGGCTCTCAACTCCTCAACAGTTAGTCCTAGTATTGCTAACAGTTCCATGTCAGTCAACAGTCAGATAATACAACGTAGGTATAATAATAATATGAGCTAGAGATGAATAATATATGATAAATAGAATTGAATCAAATAAATAAATTATTTATTATTGTATTATATAAAATATTAGTGTATTATATAATATATATAAAAGCAGCAGACACGCTCTCAACTATCCAAAGTTTTTTCAATATTTTTCAGTGTTACAAATTTAAATGTTATTTTCCAAATTCAATTACTTATTCCAAATTCAACTTCGATTATTTATTGCAAATTCAAGTATTAATTCTCAACTTTTATCTTCAACTTCAAATGTAAAATTTCAACTTCAACCCTACTTAAGTTATTTGATTTCAACTATTTAATTAACTTTACTCTATCTTGAATTTAGCCTCTGCCTCTTTAGATTTTAAATTTAATTACCATTCCTTTAAATTTAAATTCCTTCACTTGTATATTTTGAACTCTTTGATTTCATTAACCCTCTTCTTCAACTCTTCTTTAAATTTAAATTCCTTCACTTATCTATTTTCAACTCTTTAATTTAATTAACACTCTTCTTAAATTTAAATTTTTAATCTCCTCTTCTCTTTCTACAACAAGTTATTTAGATAAAATTTCCAACTATCAAAATAATCTCTAAATTCTTAACGGAATAAGGTATTTAATTCACTTAAATTTTACTTGTGGTATATCGGCTGTTCTCCTTTGGTACCACTGTACGTCACTGCTTTTCTAGTTGTTTATTCGCTGCTACAAACTCTGCTACTATCTCAATTTGACTTCATAACTTCATCGACAAAATTACATGACGTACTGAACAGCAAATCGTTAACGATTAACAACTAGAGACCAATTGTCTCTAGTTGTGTTGTTGTTGTGTTTTTCTTCAGTATGTGCGTGGTTTTCTTGCACAGTGTCTATTCATTCCTTTTGTTTTATTTTACTGAAGTATGTATGTGTGTGCAGCGCCTTGGTTTTTGATGTTGAATTAGTTTTTTTCTTTGGTAAACCTGTTTGTCTTCTTTAAATCGATTAATTACCGTTTCACCTCTAGTTTTACGAAATTTTATTTCAGACAACATTTATGTTTTATGCAAATTTTGGTACAGTTTCGACAATTTTGTTTGATGACAAAACGTTTTAGTTTAATACATTTTAATTTAATAATGTTTGAGTATTAAGTTATTCTGCACTTTAACACATCACATTCACATTTGCCAACACACACACTTTACAGCATCTTAATCAATCCCGGTTGAGGCCCCATGTAGGAATTTGATTCCCAATTGTTTGCAGGATTAATTTCCCAATTGTTTGCCAGTTAAGGCAGGCAATAAAACACTTTTATTGTTTAGGTTTTACCGTCCATAAACACTTTATTATTTAAGTTTTAATTTAAATAAATACTTTATTATGTGGGTTTTAACTTTATTTATTAACTCCACGTTATTCCATTAATATTTAATTTATTTATATTTGGGGTGAAGCGCTTTTGATGCTGCTTGATTGATAGCTACAATTCGACTTAACTTCTATTTCAACTAAATCATACGTACGTCCCTTCGTGATCTGTCTTATTTTAATTGTGTGCGTTTTTACTCTGTTCGTGATCTATCTCGTTTTAATTTAGTTGTGTGTGTGTTTCGTTGTTCTTTTGTCGCTGTTCTCTCTCTGTTTGTATATTCCTGTTGTTATTGTCCCCTTGAGGATCGCGTAGTCCGTCTGGTAGCCGGTCCCATATATATATATATATATATATATATATATATATATATATATATATACAATATATATATATATATATATATATATATATATATATATATATATATATATATACATATATATATATATATATATATATATATGTATATATACATATATATATATATATATATATATATATATACATATATATATATATATATATATATATATATATATATACGACGAAATGTTGCTATATGTACTTGGCAGCACTAACAACACAATCCTGATTGTCAGAGAAGCAACCCTGTCAACTACATAACAAGAATTACAATTAGCAGATATAGAATTTTTTGGAAGCAGTAAAGAGAACATGCAAGATTATTTGAGACTGCCTAAAGACAAATATAGATAGCAACATAAATATATTAAACAGCAATAATACATACTAAGAAATTGAAACTGGATAATGTTGCTAATAATAATCTTGTAAACACCTGTCATAAGTCTTCATAAAGCCAGTATGCTTGAAAATATGTGTACATACTCGTGTGCACATATCTACAAGCACCCTGCAACACTACCGAAGATTTGATCGGTCATTTGATTGATCGTGCTGATGGTTTAATACCTTATTGTCTATATAAAACTTCCCATCATTTTCTTAAGGACAATACGAAACAACTGATGTAAACAACTGTATACATATGACTTATCAGTTCATTACTCAGTACTCATGAATCAAACCTGAGTAATAAATTATGTTCTTTATATGCATCAATAAAAATAAATAGTATTTTTCAAACTAATAAATAAAACTCTTGGATCTACTTCTCGCTGCTATACCCATATTTTATGCTGCAAACGGCTAAAATGAACAAAAACTTAATCTGATTAGATTTACCTACAATAATATTATTTACCTTTACCTTAATTTTTGGGTTTTTGATGATTATCTTGTAGTCTTGAGACTGTCTTTTGTCAGAATATATTTAGAAATCACTAATGATTATAAAAAGAACTTATTATTATAACGCACGATTTCTTTCTGGATTTTGCACTACGACGAAATTTTATATGAAAACTGAAATTAATTAGAAGTATTGTCAAAATGCCAAAAAAAATGTCATGCTAGAGTTAATGTCGACGTCGTCGACGGCGTCAAATGTCAAAAAAAAAGTTGAATCGTATGAAATTGTATGAGAGCAGTTAATCTCAACGCGTTGCAACGCCGTAAAAGTTCAATCTATTTCAACTTTTTCGGCGTTGAAACGCCGTCAACGGCGTCGACATTAACTCTAGCATCAGTCATATATTCAAGTGTGTTAGCAATAATGTTGTGTGGATTAGTTTCAGTCATTCATTTCTTGTAGATTCGTTATAACCAGGGCTGCCAGAAATGCCGATTTATCGGCATTTTGACGATTTTTTACTTCAAAAATTTCAATATGCCGATTTTACCCCTAAAAAATGCCGATTTTTTAATAATAGTGTGGTACATCTATTATTATATAATTCTTCTTTTTTCTTTACGTCTGTATGTACATACATACACACGTAAATGCCAAAACAAGTTCTTTCGAATGTCAAGCTTAATAGTAAAATAACAATTCAATTGCCTTGTTGTGGGTGTGCACGAAATTCCGATGTTCCTTAGAAAATAAAACTTTAAAAGAAGGAATTCTTTATTCTAACGATTATTTGAAAATGAAAAACTCTAATTGCGAAATAAATAACGATTTAATAAAAATGTCAAAATGAAATGTTTATGATTGATTTATGAAAACCACATTATTTCCAATTGTTTTTCAGAATCTTTGAATTATATATACGAATTTTGTTCAAAAATTTTAGAATTTACAGTTACATATTAGATAATATTCTAAATTTTTAATTGTATGTATTTTGTAACTCCTATTTTAGAACCTAGAGTTAATTTTTAGGAAATTCTGAAATATAAAAGCAAAATTTTGAAATACTATTAGGAAAGACGTATATATTTTAATTGGAAGGAAGTTCCTTATGAGAAGATGCGGAGGGGTACCCTAACCGGGAAGAAACATCCGTAACGTAAGATATTTTGTTTCTAAATCAATGTTTAAGACGTATGAGTAATACGATTCCATACAAACAAATATTAATACGCAGCCGGGCCGTGACAGAATTCAATTTCGTTTGGGAACAATATTGATTCTGTATTTTCGTTGGTCGGCGAAAAGAAAACTCCTAATAAAAAATGTATACCCGAATAATATCTTTATACCTCGAATAGAACTTAAATTAATCACCCCTATCGTGAATAGCAAGGGGAATTTTTGTTCACATGAAATTTTTATTCCACTCGAAGGGAAAAATAGTATCGTGAATCTCCCGTGAGAAATTATTCCCGCTATCAGTTCTCAGTGAATGCTAAAAAAAGAGAAGAAGCCGAAAACAACATGAAAGCTCAAAGAATTTGTGTTGAAAAATTTAAGTTTATACAATAATTTAAAAAAATGTAAAAAAAGTATGACTAAACATTTAGTAGTCAAATAATTTGGATACGTTTTGAGAACCAGACAAAACAAACTAAAAATTTTCTTAAGCTTTAGAATTGGAGCAACACGTTTTACAAAGACGCATGCACTTGATTTGTTGCAAAAAATATAAGTTTGTGTGTTATTAACGGGTCTTGCCACTAAAATAAAATTTGCAAACTCTAATATTCGAATTATAATAGAAAATACTTACATTTTCTACTCTATTCCCCACCAAAAACTAAGTGAATAAATTAAAGGGAAAAGTGAAAAAACTCGCGGAAAATAAATGACTCACCATCAGGGGAATTTAATTTTAGCGTGAAATCATTCACGGGGAATTTTTTCATGATAGCAATTTTAGGGAAAAGGGAAAAATTTCGAGGGAAATATTATTCATGAATGGGTTGAATATTTTTTAAATTATGTATGAATTTTTATTAGTCGAACTTTATAATGTAAATTGTTAATTTTTTCAACGGACTTAAGTTCGAATCTGCATGATTGCAAATGATTTTTATTATTTTATTAATAAATGAATTTGTTCAAATTCTATTTATTATTTTTTATATTAAGATTGGAATATTAAGAATATTTTCAATAATCATCAAACCAGCAGAACGGATCAGTACTGATTTCGAGGCCGCTACGCCATCTCATCAGCGTTCTTTGTTCAATTTTTCCACTTTTGCAAGTGGTGCTAGTTAGTAGGTATATCAACTATTAAACCAATGTTATTAACGAAAATTGAATATGATAAGTTCCCACATTCATATTTTCAAGTTATTACCTATTTGGTTAGTACGAAATTACCCAACCCTAATATAAAAACAAGTAAAAGTGCTATATTCGACTGTGCCGAATCTTAAATACCCTTCACAGATGTAATTCTTCTTTCTTTCTTTCTTGCCAAGACAGAAAGTAGGTTTAATTAAAAAAATCAAAATGATGTTATCGGATACTTTTATATTTAAGAAAACGTTAAAATTTTTCGGCTAGGAAGCTAAATGTTTGGCTTTTCTTATATCTAATACCTATGAACGACTTTCAAAAATATTAAATATGTTTAAATTACAAACAAAACAAAAAATCCGTTTCATGTACCCCAAAAAGTTCTAATTGTCCAACCGTAGAATCGTCTTTTAGATTTTGTTGGTTTTTAATACCAGTTTACTTCTTTCTGATGTATAAAGTAGGTATAATTCATCATAAAAATCAAAAATAACAAATAAAATGGCTGCTTTTATGAATCGGAAAATGTCGATTTTCCAACCCTGGAACCGAATTTATAATTACTTGATACTAGTTTAATTTTTTCTGAAATATCTAATAGGTTTAATTCACTAAAAGCGCAAAATTTTGAATTTATGTATGTACTATTATGTACGAAAAATATTTCGATTTCCCAACTCTGGAATTTTTATTTTTTTACCAATGCAATTCTTAGTGAGGTGTACCATAGTTCTACTTGACAAAAAAATTAAAATTTTTAAACATTTTTATTTTATGGTACACTTTCATGTACCATAAAATATATCATTTGTCCAACCTTGGAGTCGAAATGTTGATTTTTTAAGATTTTAATACCAATTTTGTTCTTCCTGAATTATAAAACAGCTTTAATTAGCAAAAAAAAAACAACGTCAATTGCCTTTTTGGTTATTTTTATGCAGAATAAATATATCAATTTCCCAACCCTGGAAACGAAATTTAATTTTTTTTTTACCAATGAAATTTTTAATGAGGCATGAAATAGTTTTATTTAAGAAAAACTTAATATTTATAACCATATAGGTTATAAATATAGTTTTAATTAGTAAAAAACAACGTCAATTGCCTTTTTGGTTACATTTATGTTTAAAAAAAAAATTTCAATTTCCCAACCCTGGAAGCGAAATTTAAATTTTTAAAATTTTCTTTATCAATGCATATTTTCATGAGGTATAAAGTAGTTTTGTTTAAGAAAAACTTGAAATTTTTAACAATTTTAGTTACTACATGTACTACAAAATACGGAATAGGCCGAAAAAAAAAATTTTAATTTCCCATCCCTGGAAAAAAAATTTTATTTTTTTAATTTTTAATAAACCATTGAGGCTCTCCAAAGCACGAAATAGGTTTAATTTACAAACATTAAAAAAAATAATTGATTATTGGTATAAATTTTGCGTCGAGAAATAGGTGTAAGCTTCCCAGCTCTGGAACCATACTTTGGATCTTTCTGAATTTCAATAGCAGCCTATTTAAGTTCATTTCCAATCCAACGGTCCAAGAACGAAGACTTTAGCTCTTCTGGGGGCTTGGGAAAACCGTACAATTTCACGTACAGACGGACATCGCTCAATCGTCATGGCTATTCATAAGGATCCAGAATATATATGGGGTTCCATGTGCATATCGAAGAAATTACACACGGAATGACAAACCTATATATACCTTTTCACTTTTTTGTGAAGGGTATAACAATAAATAGAATTTGAACAAATTCATTTTTTAATAAAATAATAAAAAATCATTTGCAGTCCTGCAGATTCGAACTTAAGCCCGGTGAATATTTTTATAATAAGGAACTTCGTTCCTATCCGGTGTCCCACGACACCACACATCTTTTTTAATTATTTTATACTGTTTTATAAAAAGCAAGTTGATCTTATGTATTTTTTGTAAGTAAAAGTCATTCGAAATGAATAAAATAATAAATCGTTTCTTTTAAATTGCCAATTGGGAGATTAAACGAAACCCCAAAATAATTTTAAACCTTGTGAGGTGCAAATTTATTGATCTATACATGCTGTTTTATGTATAATATTTAATAAATTATATTGAACTGTTTTTGTTTTCTTTAATAAAAAGGTGTTTATATGTCAAAATAAGTTTTTTAATTAATGCCGATTTTTTGCCGATTTTAAGAAATGAAAGTGCCGATAATGCCGATTTTTTTTGGAGAATTTGCTGATTTTTCACAAAAAATTTCTGGCAGCCCTGTTTATACCTATTATTTATGCAAGTAAAGATAGCGAAGAAGAACAAAGAGAAGGTGGGTTTTCGGATATTAATAATAATGAAGACACTGCTAAGTCTGGCCACTGCTAAGTCTGGTTTTTAGCATTTAGTTAGGCTAGCGTGCAAAATTGTGAACGTCACTCCTGGAGTAACTAGTTATATGTGTGATGCATTGAGTGTTAAGTAAATTTAAACAAAAGCCGTCAAAAACCGAAAAACTTCTTTCATACAATATTATTTTTTATTGAATAAATAATACTACAGGGTTTATATTAAAGAAATTAAGAAATCTCTTCAGTTGCTGCTGTTGCCAAGACTTATATGACTAAGCATTCGTTCAACAACAGCAGATGAGAAAGGTAAAATCTTTAATTTATTCATGAAATTACGTACTCGTAAGTTAGGAATTAAATTTTTTCCAAAATATACTATTATTAAAAAAGAAGTTGCTTAATATTATAATTGTTTTTTAATAAAAGAAACTACTTAAACAAGTGTTTTTGTTTAAAACAAAAGAAGTAGAAATTGAATTTATATTACGAATATTTAGTTCGGTCTCTTTTTATACCCTTCATAAAATAGTGAAAGGGTGTATATAGGTTTGTCATTCTGTTTCTAATTTCTTCAATATTAACATGGGATCTCATAAATAGAGCGGTATTGAAATTCAGAAAAATCCGAATTACGGTTCCAGACTTGGGAAGTTTACAACTATTTCTCGACGCAAAATTAACCATTTATTTTTTTGATTGTTTGTTAATTAAACTCTTGTACTTTGGAAAGTATCAAACATTTTGTAAAGCGACCTAAGTGGTTAAAAAGTTTAAATTTTGCTTAAATAAAACTACTTCATACTTCATGAAAAGTTGCATTGGTAAAAAAAAAAAAATATATAATAAAATTTCGCGGAAAATTGAAATTTGTTTTTCTAATAAAAAAGGCAACTGACGTTGTTTTTTGCTAATTAAAACTATTTTATAATTCAGGAAGAACAAAATTGGTATCAAAAATTAAAAAAAAACAGAATTTCGAGTCCAGGGTTGGGCAAATGCAATATTTTGCAGTACATGAAAGTGACCAAAATGGTTACTGTGTATGAGATTTTTGTAAATTAAACTCTTTCTTTTGCGTTTCTAATACCTTTCTTGAATTTAATTGATTGAGTTTCTTAATAACATTCGCTATAAATTTTAACTCAATACTGTTTTCTTCAAATCAAAACAAAATTTGACAAAATTATAAAGAACGGTAAAGCTTAAGAATTGTTAAGAATTTAAGAAAAAAAAAACCAAGTAAAATCGTTATATTCGACCGGATCGAATTTTAAATACCCTCAAAATATTTAGTAAATAAATATAAAATGTTTAACTTGGTGCGACAGAGTTCCATTAAGACATTTCTGTACCCAATTTTAAATTTCTTTTTTGAACGAGTCATTCCGGCAAGGGCCGTGGGAGAGACGTTTCACCTCTGCAATATCAGAGAATATCTCAGCTTCTTATAGGCTTGAGGAATAAAAATTGTTCAATATTTACACTATTTTTGCATATCGTATCGTACGTCAATGCTCACTAAAGAGGGCGGGGTCCAAAAATAGACTATATTATGTTTTCCACAGACGAACGTATGGGCATTGATATACCGTGTTAGACTTCATCACTGATCAAGAATATATATACTTTGTGCGGTCCAATTCTCTTTGGAGAGTATGAAAACCCTATTTTGGCGGGGTCGCTCTGGTATGGGCTGTGCGGGAGACATTTCACCTTTGTCATAAAACTCTAAAAAAAATATTTGAGATAATTAAATACAAAATTTAAACATTTTTCTTTTTGATAGGGTCATTTGGGTGGCAAAGGGAGAAGAGGTAGGGTAGAGTAGCATCATCTTACGTCTCAGCTTTGTCATTAAAGCTTAAAAATGTTATTTTTAAGGAATGTACGCTTAAGTAAAACAATTTGTTAAATTTTTACACTATTTTTGCATACAATAACGCCCACTAAAGGGGGCAGGGTTCAAAAACGTTTGTTTTAATTTTATGGCTCCAAGTTTAACGCGTTGAACCTTCTTTGAGATAAAAATATATCATTTGCTTAACAAAATTACAAAAAAACTTTAAAATTATGTTGTTTCTTAGAGGTTGGTTTATTTCTTCTTAGGTGAACTTTTTTCCCTCCTGAAGGATTTAGCCCATCTGCGAATTTAACCTGTGCTATCTTTCAAGATATATTTATACCAAATTTCAAGAGTCTGGCTGTTTTGGTTTGTACTTAATCGTGATTTCCACAGACGGACGGACGGATATGCTCAGAGCATCTCAGATTTCATCACTGACCAACAATATATATACCTTATGGGGTCTCAGATGGATATTCTGCTGCGTTACAAACGGAATGACAAAGTGAATATACCCTCCATATTCTCTTTTGAAGGGTATAAAAATATGCACATGCTTAAATATAATGATTAATGTCTCATTATATTGCTAATTACAAAGCAAAGTAATAAAATTTAATGCAGCGTAGGAGTGTGTATCCATGCTGATCAGTAAACAGCAAGCGGAGCAATTGCAGCAAAGAGATATGCTCGTCTTCAAATCTGTAACCTGCAAATTAAAAATCAGGGGTTTCTGATATTATATGTAATATAATAGATTAATTGGGAATAATATACAACTAGATGTGTAGTACTACTTGCTTATAAGAAAAATTCTTAAACAGTTACAAGTTTTAAATTTTTCTTAAACAAGTAAAAGTGTTATATTCGGCTACGCGAATCTTAAATACTCTTCACAGATGTCATTCTTATCGTTTAAATTTTTCGGCTAGGAAGCTAAATGTTTGGCTTTTCTCATTTCTAATACCTCTGAACGTCTTTCAAATATATATCTACATATAATATGTTTGATTTACAAATAAAAAGAAAAAATACGTTTCATGTACCCCAAAAAGTTGTTATTGTCCAACTGTAGACGATTCTATTTTAGATTTTTTTTTTGGTTTTTAATACCAATTTATTTCTTCCTGATATATAAAGTACAAATAATAACAACAAACTTCGATTTTCCAACACTGGAACCGAATTTTTAATTTTTTAATACTAATTTAATTTTTTCTGAAATATAAAATATGTTTAATTCACTAAGAACACGAAATTTTGAATTTATGTGGGTACTTTTATGTACCAAAAATATTTCGATCTTCCAACTCTGGAAGCGAATTTTTATTTTTTACCAATGCAACTCTTAGTGAGGTGTAACATAGTTTTACTTGACAAAAAAATTAAAATTTTTAAACTCTTTGGTCACTTGCATGTACCATAAAATATATCATTTGTCCAACCCTTGAGTCGGAATTTTGATTTTTTAAATCTTTAATACCAAATTTGTTCCTCCCGAACTATAAAACAGTTTTAATTTGCAAAAAAAAACAACGTCAATTGCCTTTTTCGTTACTTATATGCAGAAAAAATATTTCAATTTCTCAACCCTGGGAACGAAATTTTAATTTTTTTACCAATGCAAATCTTAATGAGGCATGAAATAGTTTTATTTAAGAAAAACTTAATATTTGTAACCATTTTGGTCACTTTCATGTACTACCAAATATTGCAGTTATCCAACTCTGGAATCAAAGTTTTGATTTTTTTTTAATTTTTGATAAAAATTTTGTTTTTCCTGAACTAAAAAATAGTTTTAATTAGTAAAAAGCCGACGTTAGTTGCCTTTTTGGTTACATTTATGTATAAAAAATTTAAATTTCCCAGCCCTGGAACCGAAATTTTATTTTTTTTGCCAATGCTAGTTTTCATTGGGTATAAAATTGTTTTATTTAATATAAACTTAAAATTTGAAACCATTTTAGTCACTTTCATGTACTACAATATATTCCATGTACCAAAAAAACTTACAACTTCCCAACCCTGGAAGTGAAATTTTATATCATTTTTTTACCAATGCAACTCTTCATCAGGTATAAAGTAGTGTTATTTAAGAAAAATTTACAATTTTGATCCATTTTGGTCACCATCATGAACCATAAAATATTGCACTTGTCCAACCCTGGATTCGGAATTTTTATATCTTTTTAAAATTTTGATACCAATTTTGTTCTTCCTACAATATAAAATAGTTTTAGTTAGCAAAAAAAAAACAACGTCAATTGCCTTTTGGGTTACTTTTATGTATGTGAAAGTGACCAATTTCATGTACTTTAAAATATTGCACTTGTCCAACCCTGGATTCGAAATTTAATTTTTTATTTTTGAATTTTCGATTCCAATTTTGTTTTTCTAAAATATAAAATAGTTTTATATAAATGAAATTTATTTGTTGGTGGTTAAGCAATGTCTATATGCATTTCATTGGTGCTTTACCAAATCGTCAGTAGACTTTAACCACAGTTTTGAAAAGTTAAAAACCTCTTATCTTATGCATATACTTCCGAAAACCATCTGAGAATTCACAACTTGTAAATTACAAATTATTTTCAAAAATAACAACAGAATAAGAATAGTAGGCCTTGAAACTCATACAAAACTAAACCAACAAATAAAGTATATTCGATATGAATCTATTTTATTTTTCTACACCTTTATACAATCAGAAATCCATTGGATAACAAGAAAAGTATTTATAAGGCAAAATGAAAAATAAAATCTAAATCAAACTGTTATGAAGTTTTTTATTTGACACATTGTTGTCACAATACTATTACATATAAATGAAATTTATTTGTTGGTGGTTAAGCAATGTCTATATGCATTTCATTGGTGCTTTACCAAATCGTCAGTAGACTTTAACCACAGTTTTGAAAAGTTAAAAACCTCTTATCTTATGCATATACTTCCGAAAACCATCTGAGAATTCACAACTTGTAAATTACAAATTATTTTCAAAAATAACAACAGAATAAGAATAGTAGGCCTTGAAACTCATACACAACTAAACCAACAAATAAAGTATATTCGATATGAATCTATTTTATTTTTTTACACCTTTATACAATCAGAAATCCATTGGATAACAAGAAAAGTATTTAAATGTGTCAAATAAAAAACTTCATAACAGTTTGATTTAGATATTATTTTTCATTTTGCCTTCTCATCTTTCCTAATCTGTCCTCTCAATATTATCCACTCGTTTTCAGTTCCGGCGCAATGCATTGCATATATAGGGGTCATCCTCTGAGTGCTGGTCCTACTCCTAAAAAAAAAAAAAAAAAAAACCAAAAAAATCCAATTTCAGGGTTGGAATATCGAAATTTGTGATACATATAAGTAAGCATGCAATTTGCTATTTTTGATTTTTGTGATGAATTATATCTACTTCATATGTCAGGAAGAAGTAAATTTGTACTAAAAACCAAAAAAATTTAAAAGACGATTCTAGGGTTGGACAATAAGAGCGTTTTGTGGTATATTAAACAGATTTAATATATTTGAAAGACGTTCAGAGGTATTAGAAATAAGAAGAGCCAAACACGTATGTAGCTTCCTAGCCGAAAAGTTTAAACATTTTCTTATATATGAAAGTAACTGATAACAACTTTTTTTAATTAAACATATTTTCTGTTTTAGAAAGAAAGAAGAAATACATCTGTGAAGGGTATTTGTGATTCGGCACAGCCGAATATAGCACATTTAGTTGTTTATTTTACAACATACATAGTTCAACATATAATTCAATGCAACTATCTACATATACATAGTTCGAAAGTTTCAACGCTAATAGTATTTAGTCATTATTTTTTCACGTAAACTACAAGACTTCTCTGTCACAAAATAGTAATATGTATTGTAAACAGTTTCTCAGTAGAGTGTTGGAAGTTTTCACACATCACTATACAAGTTTTGACAAAACTATAAGAGAAACTGGGACTCTTTTGTTTATAATTGCCGAAAGTTATTCAGTACTTTTTGGAAGATAACGATCGATGAAAAATTAGTATGATTTCGCGAAAAATGTCCACTTCGGCAATACATACGCAAAATCGTTCATTTTCCGTCGTAATATTAAATGTTTGATAATGAATACTTTTTGATATGATTATTAAAAATAAATGGTGGAAATCAATTTGTTTTTTGCTTTTAAAATAATCTTTGTAATAATATTACAAAAACTTATGATCTGTACAATACCTTTAAGTCCAAAACTAGGCTTTGTATTCTAAGGAATAAAAAAGTATTATTGTTGAGTTTTAGACGCATATATTATTTATATATTAATTTTTTTTTGGAAACAAGAGACCTTAAAATTTTCAAGAAAATCTGTAATTATTTATTTAAAACAAGTAAAAATTTTAAATTCGACTGTGCCTTTTCTTATTTCTAATACGAATGAAAGTCTTTCACGTCACATACCGCAAAATATTTCAGTAGTCGAACCCAGGAATCGAAATTTTGATTTTTCTCAATTTTAATTCCAATTTAATTTTTTCTAAATTCAAAAAAAAAACTTACTTTTATAACTGGAATAAAAAATTTCATTTTTATACCCTCCAAGAGATAATAGTCACTTTGTCATTCCGTGTGTAGCGCTGCGAAATATCCATCCCATAAACTATATACATACATATATTCTTGATCAGTGATGAAATCTAAGACGATCTGGCCATGTACGTCGGTTCGCCCGTCCGTCTTGAAGAATAGCACAGGTCAAGTTCGTAAATGCGCTGAATCGGGCCAGAGGGAAAAACTTACACTAGTGCCGGGCATACACTACACAAGTTCAGAGCTCAAGTCTGCCACTGTGTAAAGGAAGCTTGTGACACACACTATGCAAGTAAACTGCACAAACTTTAATTTTAACAAGAAAGCCGAACAAGACATCATGTGTAAATACTGCGCTATCATATTGCTTGCTGCAGCATTAAAAAAGAAGAACGAACTTTTCGTACGCTTCATTTTGCATAATTCTATTACTTTTAAAACGACATAATGACGACGACTCTTTGTACAGTTCCAGGAATTCTGTCCAGAATGTTTATTTCTTGTTGTTTACATTTTAAAAACCGCCACACAACTGAGAGTTTTCAACACACACCGCAAAAGTTTACTGCACAGTTTTACAAACTTGAACATATATCAAAATCGTTTTGATTTTTACTCAGTTCACTGTGTGAAGAGCACAAACACCCCCATTCAAATGCACTGTACAGTGCCAGACTTGAGCACTGAACTTGTGTAGTGTATGCCCGGCATAAGAAGAACTAAGCCAACTTCTAAAAAACAAATCTTTTAAAGTTTTTATACCCTCGAAAAAAGAATGTGTAGGGTATATTCACTTTGTCATTTTGTTTGTAACGCATCGAAGTATCCATCTGAGCCCCCTAAAGTAAGTACTAGTATATTCTTGGTCAGTGGTGAAATCTAAGACGATCTGAGCTGTCCGTCCGTCTGTGAAAATCACGATTCAGTCCAAACGAAAAGAGCCAGACTCTTGAAATTTGCTATAAATAAGTTTGGAGATGGACTAAATCGGGCAAGAGGGAAAAAAGTTCCCCTAAAAAGTACTAAACCAACCTCTAAAAAACAACATAATTTTTCCAGATTTTTTGTAATTTTGCTACGCAAATGATATATTTTTATGTCAAAGAAGGTCCAACGCGTTAAACTTGGAGCTATAAAATAAAAAATAATAATGTTTGGACGTGGGCGTTATTATATGCAAACATTTATTTTTACAGTTTTATAACAAACGTGAAATGTCTCCCCTACAGCCCATGCCAGAGCGACTTCGCCAAAATAGAGTTTTAATACCCTCCAAAGAGAGTTTGACCCCATAAAGTACATATATTCTTGATCACTGATGAAGTCTGAGACGATCTAGCAATGCTCATACGTTCGTCTGTGGAAAACATGATATAGTCTGTTTTTGGACCCCGCCCTCTTTAGTGGGCGTTGACGTACGATATGATATGCAAAAATAGTGTAAATATTGAACAAGTTGTATTCCTTAAGACTATAAGAAGCTGAGATCTCACGGCCCTTCCCGGAATGACTCGCTCAAAATAGAGATTTAAAAATTGGTACAGAAATGCCTTAAAGAACTCTGTCTCACCGAGTAAAACATTTTGAATTAAGATTCATAGGCTAATTGTTCGAAATATGTTTTTACATCTCAGAAAGACATGATAAATATTCCAAGGCACAAAGTAAAGTCAACATCAGTTTTATTCAACTTACACAGCAGAGCAGAACAGCTGTTTTCGAAAGCCGCAACACTTTTCATCATCTGTGCTCATGTGCATTGTGTTTGTCACCACTTATTAGGTGGCTTAGTGGAATGTGATAACAGTTCCTATTTACACAAATTTTATTGTGAAAAAGAATCCTAGAACTGTATCAACCTGATGTTAACATGCCATAGCTTAAATTTGTATGTAGTAAGTATTTTCACGAACATTTATATTGCTATATTAAATTGAATTAAGATTCATAGGCTTGAGCTACCAATAGTAATTTCAAAAACGTTCAAATGTACTTAAGTAGAAAATTCAAACCAAAAAAGTTTGACCTAGATATGATGGAACAAAAAATTCAGAAGGACATGAAGGAAATAATCAAACGGTAACACGGGTATTAAAACAGTAACATGTTAACATCAGGTTGATACAGTTCTCTGATTCTTTTTCACAATAAAATTTGTGTAAATAGGAACTGTTATCACATTCAACTAAGCCACCTAATAAGTGGTGACAAACACAATGCACATGAGCACATATGATGAAAAGTGTTGCGGCTTTCGAAAACAGCTGTTCTGCTCTGCTGTTTAAGTTGAATAAAACTGATGTTGACTTTCCTTTGTGCCTTGGAATATTAATCATGTCTTTCTGAGATTTAAAAACTAATTTCGAACAATTAGCCTATGAATCTTAATTTAATTTAATATACAGTTAGCGAAATAATTATATGTTTATAGGTTTTTTTTATAGATTTAGCTCTCTATATTTAAATAAAACATTTAAGTGTAATATTTAAATTTCCGAAAATGTTGACTGATTCTGTGCACACTGTTTTTTTAAATTATTTTATAATTTTCTCTCTCAAAAGTACTGTTATCAGCAAGTGTTCTTTGTTATTACTTCATTGTCAAGTGAAATATTTATATGTGCATTAGCACTTGAACATGCAAGAGCAAGGGTTAGAGATTGATCTAATCGGTGAAATTAACAAAAAAGGTAAATTACTTAAATTTAGCGTTAATTAAAATTAATTATTACATTTTACCATGTGAAACACAAAAATATGCCACGTGGTTGTTCACTGAGTGAATCCGAACAGGTACAAATTAAAATTTTGCTTGAAACTGGTTCCAATATTAAAACAATATCGGAGAAGATTAAAAGACATAGGAACACAATAACAAACTATTTAAAAAATCCAAATAATTATGGTTGTACAAAACGAAATGGTCGCAAGCCAATTGTTGACGATAGAGGCAAAAGGGAAATTCGGCGACTAGCTGCTTCAAAAAACATGAGTGCTGGACAGATAAAGCACCAATTGGGTTTAAATGTAACCAAAAGAAGAGTTCAACATATATTAAGCAACAGTGAACATCTTTTATATCAAAAACGATTACCAAAAGCAAAACTATCGAAGAAGCATAAAGTTGATAGAATGGAATTCGCTGAAGCACACAGATTTTGGGACGACGAATGGCAATCGGTTATATTTTCAGATGAGAAAAAATTTAATTTGGATGGCCCTGATGGTTGCCAAATGTGTTGGCAAGACTTACGGCTTCCCCGTCAAACGCGATGTGCACGCAACTTTCAAGGAGGATCGCTAATGTTGTGGGCCGCATTTGGATATCATGGCAACAGCAATATTTGCTTTAATTCAAACAAAATGAATGCCGAACGGTACGTAGAACTGTTTGATTCTGAGCTCATTGAATTCGCATGCTCTTATTATGGCGATAGTTGGATATTTCAGCAGGATAATGCACCCATACATAATGCCAGACACACAGGAAAGCGAAATATCCCAGTAATGAAGTGGCCCGCGGTCAGTCCGGATTTAAACCACTTATGGGGCATATTATCTAATACAGTTTACCACAATGGAAGGCAGTTTGACAACTTAAAATCATTTAAGAATGCCATCCAAGAAGAATGGGCTAAACTGGACGAAGTTATTCTGCGCTGGCGCATTGCTTCAATGCCACGACGAATACTTAGCGTGCAAATTAACAGAGGGGCTCATACTAAATATTAGCTTTAAAAAATATAAAACTTTTTATGTATTTTGTTTATCTAGATTTGAAATAAAGTAATATTTTCTTTTTGCACATATAATTATTTCTATTGACAATGAAGTAATAACAAAGAACACTTGCTGATAACAGTACTTTTGAGAGAGAAAATTATAAAATAATTTAAAACAAGTAAAAGTGTTATATTCGGCTGTGCCGAATCTTTAATACCCTTCACAGATGTAATTCTTCTTTCTTTCTTGCCAAAACAGAAAGTGGGTTTAAGTAAAAAATCAAAATGATGTTATCGGTTACTTTTATATTTAAGAAAACGTTTAAATTTTTCGGCTAGGAAGCTAAATGTTTGACTTTTCTTATATCTAATACCTATGAACGTCTTTCAAATATATGAAATATGTTTAAATTACAAACAAAACAAAAAATCCGTTTCATGTACCCCAAAAAGTTCTAATTGTCCAACCGTAGAATCGTCTCTTAGATTTTGTTGGTTTTTAATACCAGTTTACTTCTTTCTGATGTATAAAGTAGGTATAATTCATCATAACAATCAAAAAATAACAAATAAAATGGCAGCTTTTATGAATCGGAAAATGTCGATTTTCCAACCCTGGAACCGAATTTTTAATTTTTTAATACTAATCTAATATTTTCTGATTTATAAAATAGCTTTAATTCACTAAAAAACAAAATTTGGAATTTATGTATGTACTTTTATATATCAAAAATATTTCAATTTTCCAACCCTGGAACCGAATTTATAATATTTTGATACTAGTTTAATTTTTTCTGAAATATCTAATAGGTTTAATTCACTAAAAGCACAAAATTTTGAATTTATGTATGTACTATTATGTACGAAAAATATTTCGATTTCCCAACTCTAGAATTTTTACTTTTTTACCAATGCAATTTAAAATTAAAATTTTTAAAATTTTTGGTCACTTTCATGTACCATAAAATATATCATTTGTCCAACCCTGGAGTCGAAATTTTCATTTTTTAAGATTTTAATACCAATTTTGTTCTTCCTGAATTATAAAACAGCTTTAATTAGCAAAAAAAAAGAACGTCAATTGCCTTTTTGGTTATTTTTATGCAGAATAAATATATCAATTTCCCAACCCTGGAAACGAAATTTAAATTTTTTTTTACCAATGAAACTTTTTTTTTTTTTTTTTTTTTAGGAGTAGGACCAGCACTCAGGGGATGACCCCTATATATGCAATGCATTGCGCCGGAACTGAAAACGAGGGGATAGTATTGAGGGGACAGATGAGGAAAGATGAAAAGATAGACAGTTTTTTTTGTAGCTATTTCAACCTTTTACTTCGCCAGCTAATTTTTGCTACAGGGCCGACGAGGCATGAAATAGTTTTATTTAAGAAAAACTTAATATTTATAACCATATAGGTTATAAATATAGTTTTAATTAGTAAAAAACAACGTCAATTGCCTTTTTGGTTATTTATGTTTATTTGGTTATTTATGTTTAAAAAAAAATTTCAATTTCCCAACCCTGGAAACGAAATTTAAATTTTTTAAAATTTTCTATATCAATGCAAATCTTCATGAGGTATAATATAAAATAATAAATAGAATTTAAACAAATTCATTTATTAATAATAAAAAATAACAAAAAATAATTTGCAGTCATGCAAGATTCGAACTTAAGCCCGATAAAAAATTAACAATTTACATAAGAAAAAGTTCGACTAATAAAAATTCATACATAATTTAAAACATTGCGGGGGCACGCGCACTTGTTCAAAGTAAATTGACAACTAAATTCAATTACTTGAACATAAATAACAAAGAAGCTTTACCTATCAGCAGCCGATGGCTCTGGAAAAAGCAAAAGAGATATTGGAATATTTGGAATATTAATCGTCAGGGTTGGGGAATTTCGTACTAACCAAAATGTAATAACTTAATAATATGAATGTGATAACTTCTCATATTCAATTTTCGTTAAAATATTGGTTAAATAGTTGATATTCCTACTAACTAGCACCACTTGCAAAAGTGGGAAAAATTGAACAAAGAACGCTGATGAGATGGCGTAGCGGCCTCGAAATCAGTACTGATCCGTTCTGCTGGTTTGATGATTATTAAAAATATTCTTAATATCCCAATCTTAATATAAAATAATAAATAGAATTTAAACAAATTCATTTATTAATAATAAAAAATAACAAAAAATAGTTTGCAGTCATGCAAGATTCGAACTTAAGCCCGATAAAAAATTAACAATTTACATAAGAAAAAGTTCGACTAATAAAAATTCATACATAATATAAAGTAGTTTTGTTTAAGAAAAACTCGAGTTTTGAAACCATTATGGTTTTTACATGTACTACAAAGTATTGCATGTACCAAAAAAAAAATTTAATTTTTCCAACCCTGGAAACGAAATTGTAATTTTTTTGTTTGTTTTTTAATCAGTGCAACGCTTCTTGAGGTATAAGGTAGTTTTATTTACGAAAAATTGTAAATTTTTTACCATTTTGGTAACATTCATGTACCATAAAATATTGCACTTGTCTATCCCTGGATTCGAAATTTTATTTTCGAATTTTTGATACCAATTATGTTCTTCCTAAATTATAAGACAGTTTTAATTAGCAAAAAACAAAAAAAAACAACATCAGTTGCCTGTTTGATTACTTTCATGTATAAAAAAAATCAATTTCCCACCCCTGGTAGCAAAATTTGAATTTAAAATTTGTAATTTTTTTTGGCTATTGCAAATCTTCATGGCGTATAAAGTGGTTTTGAGGCTCCCCAAAGCACGAAGTAGGTTTAATTTACAAACATTAAAAAAAATAATTGATTTTTGGTATAAATTTTGCGTCGAGAAATAGGTGTAAGCTTCCCAGCTCTGGAACCATACTTTGGATCTTTCTAAATTTCAATAGCAACCTATTTAAGTTCATTTCCAATCCAACGGTCCAAGAACGAAGTCTCTAGCTCTTCCGGGGGCTTGGGAAAACCGATTTCACCTACAGACGAACGGACATCGCTCAATCGTCATGGCTATTCATAGGGATCCAGAATATATATACTTTATGGGGTCCCATGTGCATATCGAAGAAATTACACACGGAATGACAATCCTATACATACCCTTTCACTTTTTTGTGAAGGGTATAAAAACAGAATCTGTTAACATTTCGAAAACTTAAATATTACACTTAAATGGATTATATAAATATAGAGAGCTAAATCTATAAAAAAACCTATACACATATAGTTATTTCGCTAACTGTAGCAATATAAATTTTCGTGAAAATACTTACTACATAAAACGTTTTAAATTTACTTACTAAATATTTGGACTATATTCTAGAATCGACCCGGTGGAATATAACGTACTTATTATATCCTTCACAAAAAAGTGAAAGGGTACATCTAGGTTTGTCATTCCGTGTGTAATTTCTTTGAAATTAAAAAAAATCCGAAATACGGTTCTATAGCTGGGAAGCTTACAACTATTTCTCGACGCAAAATTAATACCAAAACCAAATCATTTTTTGATTGTTTGTAAACAAAAAAATACAATTTTCTTTCCAGCAATGGGAATGTAAAAGTTTTTTTTTTGCACATTCAATATTTTGTAGTACATGTAATAACTAAAATTGTTACAAATTTTAAGTTTTTCTTAAATAAAACCTTTTCATACATCATGAAGATTTGCATTGGTCAAAAAAAAATGTTTTTTCATTAAAATTTCCCTTCCGGGGGTGGGAAATTGACTAATTCTTTGCACATAGAAGTAACCAAATAAGCAACTGACGTTGTCAACTAAACCTATTTTTTAATTTAGGAACAACAAGATTGGTATCAAAAATTCAAAATTAAAAAATAAAATTTCGAATCCAGGGTTCGACAAGTGAAATATTTTACAGTACATGAAAGTGACCAATATGGTTAAAAATTTTAAATTTTTCTTAAATAAAAGTACTTTATACCTCAAAAAGCACTGCAGTGATAGAAAAAAAAACAAAAAAATTGAAGTCTCGCTTGCAGGGTTGGGAAAATGAAAGTTTTTTGGTACATGCAACATTTTGTAGTACATGTAACAACCACAATGGTTGCAAAATTTGAGTATTTCTTAAACAAAACTACTTTATACCTTATGAAGATTTGCATTGATAAAAAAAGTATTAAAAAATTTAAATTTTGCTTCCAGGGTTGGGAAATTTATTTTTTTTTATACATAAAAGTAACCAAAGAGGCAATTGACGTTGTTTATTTTATCTAACTAAAACTATTTTATATTTTGGGAAGAAAAAAATTGGTGTCAAAAATTTCAAAAAAAAATCCAAATTGCGAATCCAGGGTTGAACAAGTGCAATATTTTGTAGTTCATGAAGGTGTCCAAAATGGTTCAAAATTGTAAATTTTTCTTATATAACATTACTTTATACCTCATAAAGAGTTGCATTGGTAAAAAAAAACCAAAAAATAATAAAATATCATGTCCAGGGTTGGGAGATTGATATATTTTTTCTGCATAAAAGTAACCAAAAAGGCAATTGACGTTGTTGTTTTTGCTAATTAAAACTGTTTTATAATTCAGAAAGAACAAAATTGGTATTCAGGGTTGGACAAATGAAATATTTTATGGTACGATTCTTGTGTGTAATTTTTTTAACGTTTGTTTCTTTTAATAGTAAATAGATTTGTTTAAGCTTTTTGGTTATTTTATAGGATACTTCGCTAACCATCGGTTAGCTTCTTCAGGAAATTATTTAGGTTTGTCAAAAAAATTTTATAAACTATATATGACTAATCCCATTTGTTCACTCTATCTTTCATATTACTAAATAGTTTGTTGTTGGTGCAATATGTTTTAAAAGCCATTTTGCATTTGTGAGCATCAAATATTTTTGATTTCTCTAGTCTTTCTGACATTTCTGGTATGTAAGTTAGGGATTTATAAAATTTTGGTTCTGTGTTATTATTTATATTATTTGTAATCATTTTCTTATATTAATTTATTAAACTACAAACTAATTTTTCTGGAAAGTCATTCTCAATAAGAATTTCTCTAATTTTCATCTTATTTTTTATATGTAATACGCTATCACTAATTTTTAAGACTTTTTCTATAAATTTTTTTGCTGTATTAATTATAATTCTCTTACTGTGTTTAGAATAATAACACTGTACAAAAATTTCAAACTTTTTGCAAAATTACGGGCTTCTGACGATTGATCGTGGTAGAGGAGATTTAAAAAACATATATGTGTGTCGCCGTTTTGAAAGACCACATCGGAATTTTATTTTATTGGCTATTGAAATTTTCCATCTCTGGCATGTTCTTCCATCATATTGGGATATAATATTTTGTTTTCCTTACATCTGAGGTGTATGGTATGTTCAGCAACTTTGTAGAAAATGTCACGGCAAATATTTTTGTGGAACATATTAACCCTCTAACTCCCACGCATATTGGAAGTTTGTGGCTTTATTCGAACAAATCGTAAAAAACACCCCGAAAGAGGGGAAAGGCGGGGATGAAATGTTCTACAACAAGTAAAAGTGCTATATTCGGCTGTGCCGAATCTTAAATACCCTTCACAGATGTAATTCTTCTTTCTTTCTTTCTTGCCAAGACAGAAAGTTGGTTTAATTAAAAAATCAAAATGATGTTATCGGTTACTTTTATATTTAAGAAAACGTTTAAATTTTTCGGCTAGGAAGCTAAATGTTTGGCTTTTCTTATATCTAATACCTATGAACGTCTTCCAAAAATATGAAATATGTTTAAATTATAAACAAAACAAAAAATCCGTTTCATGTACCCCAAAAAGTTCTAATTGTCCAACCGTAGAATCGTCTTTTAGATTTTGTTGGTTTTTAATACCAGTTTACTTCTTTCTGATGTATAAAGTAGGTATAATTCATCATAAAAATCAAAAATAAAAAATAAAATGGCTGCTTTTATGAATCAGAAAATGTCGATTTTCCAACCCTGGAACCGAATTTATAATTACTTGATACTAGTTTAATTTTTTCTGAAATATCTAATAGGTTTAATTCACTAAAAGCACAAAATTTTGAATTTATGTATGTACTATTATGTACGAAAAATATATCGATTTCCCAACTCTGGAATTTTTATTTTTTTACCAATGCAATTCTTAGTGAGGTGTAACATAGTTTTACTTGACAAAAAAATTAAAAATTTTAACCTTTTTTATTATATGGTACACTTTCATGTACCATAAAATATATCATTTGTCCAACCCTGGAGTCGAAATTTTGATTTTTTAAGATTTTAATACCAATTTTGTTCTTCCTGAATTATAAAACAGCTTTAATTAGCAAAAAAAAAAACAACGTCGATTGCCTTTTTGGTTATTTTTATGCAGAATAAATATATCAATTTCCCAACCCTGGAAGCGAAATTTAAATTTTTAAAATTTTCTTTATCAGTGCAAATTTTCAAGAGGTATAAAGTAGTTTTGTTTAAGAAAAACTTGAAATTTTTACAATTTTAGTTACTACATGTACTACAAAATACGGAATAGGCCGAAAAAAAATTTTTAATTTCCCATCCCTGGAAAAAAAATTTTATTTTTTTAGTTTTTAATAGACCATTGAGGCTCCCCAAAGCACGAAGTAGGTTTAATTTACAAACATTAACAAAAATAATTGATTTTTTTATAAATTTTGCGTCTAGAAATAGGTGTCAGCTTCCCAGCTCTGGAACCATACTTAGGATCTTTCTGAATTTCAATAGCAGCCTATTTAAGTTCATTTCCAATCCAACGGTCCAAGAACGAAGACTTTAGCTCTTCTGGGGGCTTGGGAAAACCGTACAATTTCACGTACAGACGGACATCGCTCAATCGTCATGGCTATTCATAAGGATCCAGAATATATATGGGGTTCCATGTGCATATCGAAGAAATTACACACGGAATGACAAACCTATATATACCCTTTCACTTTTTTGTGAAGGGTATAAAAATGTTTAGTATATATGTCAGAACAGCCCAAAGCCCAAAACTTAACGCAAATACCAAAAACTAATTAAACTCAAGATTGTTCATTTAGGGTTAGTGCAGAGCACACCAATCTGGTTAGCGTTTGAGGGTTGCGGATGACTGCTCCCTATCCGACCATCGCTATATTGACTTTAACATAGGGTTAGGTGAAAGTAGACTTAATCCTATAGTTAACAGGAAGAAGACTGACTGGGAGCTACAGAACAATGTACTCTGCAACTCCTTATCGATGACTCCAACTATTAGAAATATTGGGGACATTGACTCTGCTGTGGAGATTCTAAGTGAATCGTTTCGCTGTGCCACTAATGTGGCTTGCAAACCAACGGTTTGCAGGGGTAGGGCTAAACCACCATGGTGGAGCCCGGAAGTTGCACATTTACGAAAAGAATGTCGCAGGCTATTCAACGAGGCTAAACGATCAGGCGACTGGTCGACATACAAAACCTCGTTGAATCGCTTTAAGAATCTTGTCAGAAGCGCAAAAAGGAGGTCTTGGAGGGCTTTCTGCAGTAATGTGGAGGGTTCATCTGAAACCAACAGGCTGCGTAAGATGCTATCAACCGAACCGGTTGTACCCAGCTACATACAGAAACCCTGTGGTAGCTGGACCATGAGTAGTCGAGAGACGCTGAGCGTACTACTCGACACTCATTTTCCTGGCAGCCAGGCGGCACCTTTAACAGGCACTGTCGATGACAGCTTGACCACAGGCGCAGTCACAACTCCATTGGATATGGTTCCGCTGGGCTGTACACAGCTTCGATCCGTTCAAATCTCCGGGACCAGATGGAATAATTCCAGCGGATCTACAGAGAAATGCGGACATTGTCCTACCTTGGCTCACGGTAAATTACAGTGAATGCCTTAGGAGGGCATATATACCCATATTTTGGCGCACGTGCAAGGTTGTCTTTATCCCGAAGGCGGGTAAGACGTCGCACACCAAGCCTAAGGACTTCAGACCGATAAGTCTTACTTCTTTTTTACTCAAAACTTTAGAAAGGGTAATTGATATTCATCTGAGAATGACCATTCCGAATGAGCTTCTCTCTAAATCACAGCACGCCTACACTAAAGGCAAATCTGTGGAGACGGCACTACATTCTCTAGTGGGCCACATAGAAAAATTTCTTGAGTATAAGGAATTTACTATGGGGGCTTTTCTGGACAATTTTCTCATCAATGGGATGGTAGCAGTAGGGATTGATAACAATTTATGCCGGTTTGTTAGAAACTTACTGGGGATGTCACTGAATATAGGGCAGTCTATCGGGGCACTCCACAGTGAGGTGTTCTGTCACCTCTGTTGTGGAACCTGACCATTAATTCGCATTTGCTAAGTCTAGAACGCAGACAGATTATGACTGTCGCGTACGCGGATGACGTAGTTGTGGCGATATCGGGTAAGCACTTGGATACCATGTCTCAGTGTATGGAGTCTGCGCTGACTCTGTTGAGTAGGTGGAGTGTCAGCTGTGGGCTCGGCATCATCCCAACCAAGACTGAGTTGGTGCTCTTCACTAGGAGGTACACGACCGATAGCTTTATACTCCCAAAGCTTAACGGCACCTCCTTGAAACTTTCTAAAACCGCCAAGTACCTGGGTGTGATTCTGGATAGTAAGCTATCATGGAATCAGAACATACAGGCGAGAGCGGAAAAGGCCTTAGTGGCTATTTATACATGCGCACTACGATCTACACCAACGGGAGCAATGTTTTGCAATGCTAAATTGGCTCCCGGTTGACATTCTGGCCAGACAATTGGCTCTATTCTCTGCGGTCAGGTTGAATACGGTATGTCCATGGACTAGGACTGACTATGGGCATGCTAGGATTTTAAGAGAGCACTCGGAAATCCATGCCATCATTGACTATTGCGTACCAAGACCCTTCTTTGGTGTACTTTTCCGTTCCATTGTCGTTGACAGGGAACAGGTGGACAGACTTTCCTTTCCCGAGGATTCAGTTAGAGTTTTCACTGACGGATCCAAAAGGGGAACATGAACGGGCGGAGGCTTCTATGTGGAGAACTTCAATGTAAGATCTCCATTCCGGCTCCAAGACGGTTGTACTGTCTTGCAAGCCGAAACCTCTGCTATTACTCGGGCAGCGAGATGGCTGAGGTACTATAGGATATCGAATGATATCTTCATTGTTACCGATAGCAAAGCAGCCATCTCTGCTATTAGTGGTGTGTACAGTACATCGAAAACTGTGGTCGAATGCCGACTGTCTATCAACGAGATAGCGAGACATTCGAGGGTGACACTGGTTTGGGTGCCGGGACATTCTGGATGTCCAGGCAACCATACTGCGGATGAGATTGCCAGACAGGGGACTGAATTGAACAGTTCAATGATCAGTTACTTTACTGGCATTCCATTATCGGATGCAAGTTTCTGATTCAAAGCGAATCATACAAACTAGCTCAACTTAGGTGGGAAAGCGTGGCAAGTGTCACGTGGCCCCACTATGATTGGCGCAGAACACGCGACCTTCTCAAGTTTGACAAGGCGCGCATTCGTCAACTTTTGACTGTTCCGACAGGACACTGTAGCTTTGGGACTCATGCGAGAAGGATGGGTCTTACATACAACGACTATTGCAGAAGCTGCAATGATAAAGAGGAGGAGGAGACTGTCCTCCATCTTCTGTGTCAGTGTCCTTGCAAATGCAAGGGCAGTGGCGCTGGGCTCCCGATTCCTGTCAAACCTGGCATACATGGAGCTTTCAGGGTATCATCCTTCCTCAGGAGTACAGGATGGTTTGAAACGGCGGAAGACATCCCTTAGGAGGTCCTCTGCTTAAGGGCATCACAAAGGGACCGATTCGACGGACCCAAGTGGATTGTCCCGCCAGGGACAACGGCCCTCTAATCTAACCTAACCTACGGTTAATGTAGTTATTATTTAGAGTTAGTATACGAAAGTCTTAGAAAGAATGATATTTTAGAGTTGAGAAAAAAGAACGCTTTTAAAGACATTTGTACAAAACGAGATACTAAGTAAGTTTATTGGTTTCCAAATTATTTTATTTTTCGCTCTTGCCAATTCGACATCATTATCGAACAATGTCCAACACAAATCTGTTATCAGATATAAAATGCTCTTGCCTTTATATCGTTCTTCAATAGGAAGACATACCTGATAAAAACGTTCACCATGTTCATCAAATTCCGTTGATTTTAATTCTTGTGTGACAATGAAAACACAAAAAATGTCAAATTTCCTTATTTCAATTTTGAGTGGAAAACGATTATAAAAATAATATAACCAAAAAGGCTAACACAAATTTGAAGTCATAGGGACGTATACAAAAATATTCAGTATTTTAATGTCAAACCTTCCCGTCCAGTATGGGGTGATCTACATTATTGAACAATAACTAAATTGACCCTACATGGGTAATCATGAATTTGATTGTTTTTTGGTGTTTGCGTTAAGTTTTGGGTTTGGTATGTTCTGACATATATGTATACTAAAATTTTACGGCCAAGATTTTTGTAGAACATTTCATCCCTGCCCTTCCCCTTCTTCGGGGTGTTTTTACGATTTGTTAGAATAAAGCCGCAAAACGCAGTTATGAGGGGGAGTTAGAAAAATAAAATAAAATCTAAATTAAACTGATCTGTTATGTTATGTTATATGTTATTTCATAACAGTTTAATTTAGATTTCATTTTGCCTTATAAATACTTTTCTTGTTATCCAATGGATTTCTAATTTTAAATTTATAAATAGATTCATATCGAATATAATTTATTTGTTGGGTTAGCTATGTATGAGTTTAAAGGTCTACTATGCTTATTCTGTTGTGATTTTTGAAAATAGTTTGTAATTTAGAAATTGTGAATTCTCAAATGGTTTTCAGAAGTCTATGCATAAGATAGGAGGTTTTTAACTTTTCAAAACTGTGGTTAAAGTCTACTGATGAATTTCATAACAGTTAGTATATTTTAATATATAAAATTTATGATGTATGTATCTTGTTAAAAAATTTTGTATACACTAATTGAAAAGAACATTTTTTTGACTAAACTAAATAATTTCCTGAAGAAGCTAACCGTTGAAATATCGAACAATAATTATTAATATAAAATAACCTTAAACAAATCTATTTACTATTATTTTATAGTACATGAAAGTGACCAAATAGTTTAAAAAAATTTTCTGAAGTAAAACCCCACTAAGAACTGCATTAGTAAAAATAATAAAAATTCGCTTTCAGAGTTTGAAAATCGGAATATTTTTGGTACATAAAAGTACCCACATAAATTTCAAATTTTGTGTTTTTAGTCAATTAAACCTATTTTATACTTGAGGAAAAATCAAATTGGTTTTAAAAAATTAAAAATTCAGTTCCAGGATTGGAAAATCGAAATTTTTTGGTACTTGAAAGTTCCCACATAAATTCCCAATTTTGGTTTTTTTTCAGTGAATTAAACATATTTTATACTTCGCTAAGAATTAAATTGGTATTAAAAATTTTAAAAACTAAAAATTCGGTTTCAGGGTTGGATAATCGAATTTTTTTAGTACATAAAATTAGCCATATAAGTTCCTAATTTTGGTTTTTCACGCAAAAACTACTGCATGGATTTTAATGAAACTTTACAATAATTTCGCTTATAGTACATCAGAATAACACATAGGCTATAATTTATAAAGATATTGTGTAAATTGTCTAATATGTAACGATAAGTGTCAAGTAAGTAGGAAAAAATTCTACAATCGGCGACATGTTTTGGCGAGCGCCACAAACATCGTTGAAGTTACACAAGGGTTTCTAAAGCACAAAATCTGCACATTTATGCTGACCGAAAAAAATCGTTTAATATAGTTTATAGAAGTATATTGCAATAGCTACCTATAACTTTTGTATTACCACCAAATCTTATTTCTAATACCTCTGAAGGTCTTTCAAATATATTAAATACTAGCTACTTGGACCCGACGTTGCCCGCCTTCCCCAACAATTCGACTTTGTACAAAAGGTTTTCATTTAATGCTTTGCATCCACCTTTTAGAAAATTAAAAATTGTTTTGATGTATTTTCAGTTAAATATTTTATTTCTTTACTTAAATATTTTCGGATTATACGGGCGCGGTGCGATGGAAGTGGCATATTTCTATGATACTTTCCTGATATGTTAACTTCATAGTACTTGTTAATACTTGTTTTGTGTATAACAGAGTGTGAGTCGACGGCACTTGAACCGTGACTCGTGTTGAGAATTGAGAATTAAGTTTAATGTAGATATGTGGGAATCGTCGGCACTTGAACCGAGATTCCTGTTGGGTAATAAAAAACAATAGAATTTTGTGAATAGCCGGCACTTGAACCGTTATTCTTATTGTTAAACTTTATTCTGTTTTCTTAATTAATTTTTCATTGCTTATATACTATATAATAAAATGGTAATAAAACAACAACATAAATTGAATTAGCAAAATGTGTCAGCCGTCTTTCTGAGTTCAATGAAATATTTTTAGAGAAAAAAATGCCTGTATGCAAAATAACTTGGACAAAATAAAATGTACCGTTTTTACAACTCAGCAAAAACCAAAATAATTCTACAACAATTATACTGAGTTGAATGAAATCTTTTTGGCTGGCCATGAAAAGGTGTATTGAATTACAACTTTAATAAACAAAAACTAAAGAAAATTATAAAATACTACTTTTGAGTTGAACGAATTTGGCTGGCCATGAAAAGGTGTATTGAATTGCAACTTTACGTTCAGTGACCTTTTTTACTGTTGTAAAAAGAAAATACAATTATTTATTAATTATTGATGCCAAAACAAAAACGGTTATTGTATGTGTTAACATGCTGCCCCCACAAATTGGCTGATTCGAACTCATCATGATGGCTGAATTTGCCAATTCATTTAAAAAAAAAAAAAAAAAAAAAAAAAATTATTTTACTAGATAATTGTTAACATTCCGTAGTTTGGTGTCGAGAAATTTGGGCTGGTTTAAAGCTGTTCTTCAACCCTTTCCATTTGTAGGTCGCAATGATGGCAGTCGCTAATACCAATGCAATTGCTGCGTAACCGACTATGATCCCGTGGGTACTGAGGCTGACTTCGTTGGTAGGGAGCGTGGTGTTTAAAATTTGGGCTAACCCCTGTTGAACTAGTTGGAGCTCATCTCTTGTTGGGTTGAATTGTTTTGCACTGAATGTCATATTGGCATATTGTTTTGTCCAACCGAGTACAGGGTTAAGGCTGGTAGCCGATGTTTGTAGAGACGTGACAATTTGTTGACGACCTTGTATGGTTATGAGGTCGTGTTTTATGACACAATCGGGATGCAGAGTTATTAAACCGCTATCTTCTAGCATAATTTGTATAATGTCATTGTGGCACACTGCATTCATTTTGATGGTATCTGTTGTGGAAAACATATATTGGTTCGGATGATATAGGTGCTGCCATATAGTGGTATCTTCAAGCTTACGGAAACCGCATCTTGGATTAGGTTGATCATTCATTAAATCAATTTCACATTTATTGATCATAGGATGACGTGTCGCTTGATATGTTGCTGGTATATTCGGACAAATTAGTTCGTCGTTTCCCAAATTCCAGCAAGTGTCGACCTCATGTTGTGACATTGGAAAGAATTCATCGCGGTGTAAGCTGATGGAGAGAAATTTGGTTGATGTTTCTACAGCTGTAAGTGTTTTATTTATTGTTGCTATGATTGGAACAATGTGCAATAGCTGGAACTCTCGTGGATCGGTGAGGGGTAGCTCGATGCTGAAGATTACGTGGTCCCCTGCAACGACTCCGTTGACCTTGATAAGCTTGTATACGTCCAGTAAGTTATTTTGATGAATTGGCAACTGCATGTGTGCTGGCAAATGGGCCCTTATCTTCTTGATTTCTTCGTTGAGTTGTTGAGGAGTGAGTAAAAGGGGGTTAATTTTGTCATGATGGCTATCGACTAGCACGTCCATGATTGAGGAGTGTATCCGTTGTATATTGCTGGCGACTATGAGCATCTGCACTGAAAGCATCAGGATGCGTTGCTCGACCTTAACATTATGGAGTTGATTGCCAATTTCGTCGAATTGAATCTGTACGTCTAGTTGATTTTTCTTGATAATGTTGATGGTGGAGTCGATTAACGATGTTTGATTCTTTAGAAGCCTGTCTAAGAATTCGTCGTTCCTTTTTAGCTCTTTAATTGTCTTTGACATTTGTTTTTCGTAGTTCGAGTCTAATACACCAAATAGTGAGTTGGCTATGTTCCCAACTATATCAATTGCTCCTCTTTTCTTTCTTTTTATGGTGAATAGATTGAAATCTGCCTGCAAGTCGTCCTTTACACGATCAAAGTAGTCCCTCAACGTGTTGCAGGTTCCGTTGTTTAACGTACTGTTGCATAGAGTTTGGAGTATCGTTGTTGCATCGCTTAAAATGTTTATTTGATGTTGATATGGTTCAAGGTCAAGGTACACGATCATCTTCCAGGTGGCAGACTTGAGCTTTACAAGCCCTATCTGTTCAAAGTGAATGCCAGGTTTATTGTTGAATTTCGTTATGTTGATTTGATTTCCAAGCGCTATTGGGAGGAGAAACAATGTTAAAATAGTCACCATCAAGGTTGAGTTTAGGCGTGACCGTTTTGTTGGCATTGCTTCATCGGTTGATGACCGAGGTGGTTTGAATTTGGTTGACGTGCTACTTAGAGGTAACGAAGCCGGGCTTGTGCTTTGTTGCGATTGTTCATCCTTATTTTCCGGAAATAGTGGAGCCAATCGGTGGATAGGTCGTTTGAACGTTCCCTTTGCTGTTTTTATATCGCATACCCTTACCAAACCATCATCACCCTTGTAAACCTTTATTATTCGTCCCAGAGGCCACTGTAAAACTGGAAGGTTATCTTCTTTAACTATGACCATTGTGTTTGATTGAATCTCATTGATTGGGCCTTTCCACTTGTGCCGCTGTTGTAACTCGTTAAGGTACTCCTTGGACCACCGTTGCCAAAAATTGTGTTTAACTTGTGATACGAGTTGCCATCTATTTAGTAACTTTCCTTGAGGAATCTTTGACCTCACGTCAACGCTTGATGTCAGTTCTTCGCCAATCAAAAAATGACCCGGAGTGATAGCATTTAGATCATTGGCATCTGATGACATTGGAATGAGGGGTCGGGAATTTAATATGGCCTCAATTTCTATAACCACAGTCTCCAGCTCTTCGTATGTGAGCGATGCAGCTGAAACATTTTTCATTAACATGTGCTTTGCTGATTTTACTGCCGCCTCCCATAGTCCGCCGAAATGTGGTGACCTTGGTGGGATAAACTGAAAGTCGATTCCCTTTGTGCTGCATACTTCGAGGATTGATTCTTGAGCTGCTTTTGCATATAGAACGTCATTAAGCTCATTGAGCTGGTTCCGGGCGCCAACAAAATTTGTTGCGTTGTCACAATACAATGTTTTGCAATGGCCTCGCCTCGATATGAATCTTCTCAGTGCCCCAATAAAGGCTTCTGTTGTCAGTTCAGTGACGAGTTCTAAATGCACTGCCTTAGTGACAAAACAGCAAAAGACTGCGAGATATGCCTTTTGGGGTCGCTTTCCTCTTGTTTTAAAATGTACAAAAAATGGGCCGCAATAATCCACTCCCGAATTCAGGAATGGCCGAGCTGGTTGTACCCGATGTTTTGGAAGGTTTCCCATAATTTGGTTATACATAGTTGGTCTTGCCTTTGTACATCGTACGCACCGTTGGACAATTGCTCTTGTGATGCTTTTCCCTTTCAATGGCCAAAACCGCTGTCGTACTTGTGCCAGTAGTGCTTGAGGACCACAGTGATAGTGTTCCCTATGTATTTTCTCTATCAAAAGTTTTACAAGCGTATCTTGGCTTGGTAAAATCATTTGATGCATCGCATCGAATTGCTGTGTCGAGGAACTTAGTCGTCCACCCACTCTTATGATCCCTTTTTCGTCCAGAAATGGAGTTAAAGAGCTAAGGGGATCCGTCCTGGGTACAAAATTGTCCCTTATCAATGCCCGTTTAAGGCTATCAAAGTCGGCAGCTTGTATGTGACGTACAATTACCTTAAGTGCGGCATCGAGTTCCACTGGTGAAAGCTGTATATGTTCTGATCGAGATTCCCTTGGTCGTCTTGTGTTCTTCGCAAATCGTAGCATATATCCTATGACCCTTTGTACATGTGTAAAGGAATTTTTTGAAGGTATTGTATAAATCCATGCGTTTTCATCGAATGACTGTTGAGTTGTTAGGACGGTTGCTGTACAGTTGTAAGCAGTTGTTGATTCCCGTTTGATGGGTGTTGGCCATTGCTCTTTGTTTTGATAGAGAAATAAGGGTCCATATAACCACATGTTACACGATGATAACTCACGGGGCCTTAAGACATCAGCAGGATTTTGTTTGGATGGGACGTGGTACCATTGCTCTGGAATCGTTACCCGAAGAATTTTTACAATGCGGTGGGCCACGTATATTGGTAGTTTCCCTGGATGATTGTGTAGCCAAGCAAGCACGATCTGGGAATCAGTCCAGAAAAATGATTTTTTATTCTCCCAGTTCAGATTAGCCTTTACTCTCGCTGTAAGCTCAGCTGCCAACAGTGCTGCACATAATTCTAAACGCGGTATTGTTTGTTGTTTTGTCGGAGCTACGCGTGATTTTGAACACAGAAGATTGACCCTCACGGTTTCATCCCCTTGCACGACTCTTACATATACTGCAGCACCATAAGCCCTTTCTGATGCGTCTGCGAATGCATGTATTTCAATTGTTCTGGATTCTTGATTGCTGAATATATGTCTCGGAAATTTTATCATGTTCAGTGTCAGTAGGTCCTTTCTATAGGAATTCCATTCCTTTTCGAGTTCCGTAGGAAGGTTGTCATCCCAGTCGAGTTTTGTTTGCCATGTTTTTTGAAGTTGGATTTTACCAGTTACTAACACTGGACCAATCAGCCCTAACGGATCATATATATGTGCCAAATCGGAGCTCATGGTACGTTTTGTTGTATGTTTATGTTCTTGAACATTGACCTTGATGCAAAACACATCCGATTTCGGGAGCCATAGAAGTCCCAAGGTTTTAGTTGATTGAGTTTCCTTTGACTCAAAGTTGAGATCAACTTCCTGATCTTCGGTTGCAATTCCATGCAACAAGTTTTTGTTGTTCGAACACCATTTTTTGAGCTTCATTCCTGCTCCTGCTAAAATGGTAATTAATTGCTTTTGTATCATTAAGGCTTCATGAATTGAATCAGCTCCTATTAAGCCATCATCCACATAAAAATCTCTTCGCAGAGATGACGCTCCATAAGGAAATTGTCCCTTACAGTCATCTGCTAGTTTGACAAGACAGCGTGTTGCTAGGTATGGTGCAGCCCTGGTACCATATGTTACTGTGTTCAGTTGATATACATTAATTGGCTGGTTGTCATTTTCTCTCCAGAGGATTAGCTGTAAATTTCGATCTTCGTGGTTAACCCATATCTGTCTGTACATTTTTTCAACATCAGTTTTAAGAACGTACTTGTGCATTCTAAATCGTAGTAAAATAGCAAAGAGGTCGCTCTGAACAGTAGGACCATTATGCATTATGTCATTTAGAGACAGTCCCAATGATCTGTGGGCCGATGCGTCGAAGACGACCCTTAATTTGGTTGATGAGCTTTCTGGTCGTAGTACGCAATGATGTGGTATAAAGTAATGAGGGGAGCTGATTTCTTCGGGTTTGATTTTTGTCATATGACCTAATGCTTCATATTCTCTCATAAATGAGACATATTGATCCTTTAGCGTTGGATTGGTTTTGAAGCGCCGCTCGATTGATTCAAGTCTTTTGTGTGCTATACCTCTGGATTCCGTCAGTACCGAAGGATGATCCTTTAAAGGGAGTTTTACTACAAATTTGCCATCTTCCACTCGAAACGTGTATTGAAGAAAGTGCGCCTCACAGTGTAGTTCGTCTTCTGCCAGCTTGGTTTCATTGTCTGATGGTTCCTCAGCCTCCCAAAATCGAGAAACGGCTTCTTCTAATTCCTTTGTGGTACATATTCCGCAGACTGCGCTATCGGTGAAGTTTGATTCGACCTTACCAGCTATTACCCATCCTAGGACTGAATTTTGCAGTATCGGAAGATTATCTGCCAATTTAATTTGTCCATCTCTAAGTAGTTCGAATATGATTTCTGCTCCCAGCAAACAGTCAATTCGACTTGGTTGGTTGAATTCTGGGTCAGCTAAGTGAATATTCTGCGGAATTTCCCAAGTCTCAATGTTAAAATGATGAACTGGCTGGTCAGAGACAATTTTTGGTACAATATGGGCGTCTACTTCTGCAACATAATTATTTATTGTTGACTGAAACCGAATGCTTGTCTGATGGCGCATCTTGGTTTTGTTCACTCCAATGCCTTCCACGCTCAAGCACACTTGTCTGGATCTTCCGCCCAGTTTTTTCCATACACGGTCTGTTATTAGGTTTACTTGTGAGCCGGAGTCCAGGATGGCTCGACATTCAATATGCTGCCCATTTGCAGATGCTAGGTTTATGCGTGCAGTTCCCAGTAAGATATAATGGGGATTCTTGACTGCATGATTCGTCAGGAGGCTGACCTTATTAGATACTTGGTCATGAGCTACTTCCACTCGTGAAGGACCTGATAGATGTGGTGATTTGTTGTAGGGTGCCTTTGCTTTGGGGTTATGTAGCAATGTGTTATGATTTTTTGTACATTTGTTACAATGTCGAGACTTGCATTCGTTAGCTTGATGTCCTGGTTTTAGGCAGTTAACACATAGCTGGAAGTCCTTTACCCATTTCCATCTTTGGTTTAAATCGGCGTTGGTGAATTTTCTGCAGGCATAAATATTATGAGTCTCCTTCTTACAGATTTTGCAAACTTCCCTCGTTTCTGATGCTGTCATCGAAGCGCAAGTTCGCGTTGTTGATCTGTCACCCTTTCTTCGTGTCTCCAAGGATTGAAATCTTCGCTCCAAATACGTTAGTAGTTCATCAATGGTAATGAGGCGCCTATTGTCGTTTAAACCTTGCTCGAACGCAGTTTGGGTTTCTTCATCCATTTTGTGTAGCAAAAGATGGACCAAGATGGCGTCCCAATGTTGCACTGGTATGCCTTGTGCCTTGAGACCATGAATACACTCCTTGGTAACATCATGAAGTGATTTTAATGATGACGCAGATTCCCTTTTGGTGGATGACTGCGACATTAGCTTGCTCAGTAATGTGGATACTAGAAGCCTTTTGTTGTCGTATCTGTTGCTAATAAGTGACCAGGCCGCAGCATAATTGATTCCTACTGCGGGCAGGTGCTTGATGAGGTTTTTTGGTTCTCCTTGTAAAGAAGTTGTCAGGTAGTGCATCTTTTTCGCCTCACTTATGGGTGTGTTGTGAACTAGCTCTGAGAAGATATCCTTGAACTCCATCCAGCGTTGGTAGTTTCCATCAAAAGTAGGTAGTGTGATTCTGGGAAGAGTTATGTCGATGTCTCCTGGTGATGTTGGCCGCCGATGAGGAATTGGTGCATCTAATTGCATGTGTTGCTGAAGCTCTATCATGGCTGCTTCTGCCCTTGCTTCGAGCTCATAAAATGTTTGTATAGTGTAGTCCTCGATCTTGTCATCATCAGTTGATGCCCACAGAGCTGTATTGTTAGTAGCTAGGTCCACCATGTATTTTTCGATGATACTCGCCTTAATATTGTAGTATGACGAATGATGTTCATGCTGTCGTTGCGCAAATATTTCGTCAATATTTCGAGTGAGCGCCTTCATTAATGCTCGTTGATTCCGAAGGATTTTTCGGATTTCGGGTGATGCCGATTGTTGGGTTAAACTTTGTTGCTGCTGGTTGCGTGACGTATGTGCTTCGCCACGTAATGTCAACAGCTTCGTTCCTTGTTCAAACAAGTTAGTATGCTTCACTATGATTTGATTGATTTTGTCGTAGTATTCCTGTACAATGTAGTCGTCATCCAGGGGCTCGTCCTCCATTGCCCTGATTAGTTCATGATTTTTGTGGAATTCATCTGCGAGCTTTGTCAAAGCCGCCAAACGTTTACCAAAGTATTCAGGTGTTTTTCGATCCTTGGGATCCTTTGAAAAGTTCCTTGCGAGTGCTTCAATCTGCGCTCCCAAGTGGCGCTGGCTGCGCACTAATTCTTCCATTGCGTTGATGAAGAATCACGTCGGGGTCACCAAATGTTAATACTTGTTTTGTGTATAACAGAGTGTGAGTCGACGGCACTTGAACCGTGACTCGTGTTGAGAATTGAGAATTAAGTTTAATGTAGATATGTGGGAATCGTCGGCACTTGAACCGAGATTCCTGTTGGGTAATAAAAAACAATAGAATTTTGTGAATAGCCGGCACTTGAACCGTTATTCTTATTGTTAAACTTTATTCTGTTTTCTTAATTAATTTTTCATTGCTTATATACTATATAATAAAATGGTAATAAAACAACAACATAAATTGAATTAGCAAAATGTGTCAGCCGTCTTTCTGAGTTCAATGAAATATTTTTAGAGAAAAAAATGCCTGTATGCAAAATAACTTGGACAAAATAAAATGTACCGTTTTTACAACTCAGCAAAAACCAAAATAATTCTACAACAATTATACTGAGTTGAATGAAATCTTTTTGGCTGGCCATGAAAAGGTGTATTGAATTACAACTTTAATAAACAAAAACTAAAGAAAATTATAAAATACTACTTTTGAGTTGAACGAATTTGGCTGGCCATGAAAAGGTGTATTGAATTGCAACTTTACGTTCAGTGACCTTTTTTACTGTTGTAAAAAGAAAATACAATTATTTATTAATTATTGATGCCAAAACAAAAACGGTTATTGTATGTGTTAACAGTACTGATAACTTGTGCCAAGTTTGGTAACGTTTGGTGAAGAAACAAACATTTGGGGAGGAAAAATATTTTCAGGTTACATGGGCGGGATGCGGTGGGCGTGGTCATCTTTGATTAAATATTTCTTGACTAAGTTGATTAAAGGATCTGTGAAAAATTTCAGCGTTCTACGAGCTCTCGTTATACTTTTTTCCATGAAATGCCATGGGATGTATGAAGAAATCCCACTATGTGCCACACCCACTTGAGATATCAAAAATAAAATAAGCCTATTTTACCCCCAAGATATCCCATAATGTACTGTCAAAATTATATATGTGTAACTTCAACGATATTTGCGGCGCACGCCAAAACATCTCGCCGATTGTAGAATTTTTTCCTACTTACATGATACTTCTCGTTACATATTAGACAATTTACACAATATCTTTATAAATTATAGCCTATGTGTTATTCTGATGTATAAGCTAAATTATTGTAAAGTTTCATTAAAATCCATTCAGTAGTTTTTGCGCGAAAGAGCAACAAACATCCACACATACACACTCACAAATATTCGGCTTTATAATATTAGTAGGATTAATAAAACCTCTAAAAGCGCTATATTCGGCTGTGCAGAATCTTAAATACCCTTCACAGATGTAATTCTTCTTTCTTTCTTTCTTGCCAAAACAGAAAGTAGGTTTAATTAAAAAATCAAAATGATATTATCGGTTACTTTTATATTTAAGAAAACGTTAAAAATTTTCGGCTAGGAAGCTAAATGTTTGGCTTTTCTTATATCTAATACCTATGAACGTCTTTCAAAAATATTATTTATATTTAATTTACAAACAAACAAAAATCCGTTTCACGTATCCCAAAAAGTTCTAATTGTTCAACCGTAGAATCATCTTTTAGATTTTGTTGGTCTTTAATACCAGTTTATTTCTTTCTAAAATATATAAAGTAGGTATAATTCATCATAAAAATCAAAAATAACAAATAAAATGGCTGCTTTTATGAATCAGAAAATGTCGATTTTCCAACCCTGGAACCGAATTTTTAATTTTTTAATACTAATTTAATTTTTTCTGCTATATCAAATAGGTTTAATTCACTAAAAACACAAAATTTTGAATTTATGTATCTACTTTTATGTACCAAAAATATTTCGATTTTTCAACCCTGGAACCGAATTTTTAGTTTTTAAAGTTTTTAACACCAACTTAATTCTTAGCGAAGTAAAAAATAGGTTTAAGTCACTGAAAAAACCCAAAATTGGGAACTTATATGGTTACTTTTATGTACCAAAAAGTTTCGATTTTCCAACCCAGGAACCGAATTTATAATATTTTGATACTAGTTTAATTTTTTCTGAAATATCTAATAGGTTTAATTCACTAAAAGCACAAAATTTTGAATTTATGTATGTACTACTATAAACGAAAAATATTTCGATTTTCCAACCCTGGAAACGAATTTTTATTTTTTTACCAATGCAATTCTTAGTGAGGTGTAAAATAGTTTTGCTTGACAAAAAAATTACAATTTTTAAACTTTTTGGTCACTTTCATTTACCATAAAATATTTCATTTGTCCAACCCTGGAGTCGAAATTTTGATATTGTAAGATTTTAATACCAATTTTGTTATTCCTGAATTATAAAACAGTTTAAGTAGCAAAAAGAAACAACGTCAATTGCCTTTTTGGTTACTTTTATGCATTTTTATTATTTTTCAATTTCCCAACCCTGGAAACGAAATTTAAATTTTTTTACCAATGCAACTCTTAATGAGGCATGAAATAGTTTTATTTAAGAAAAACTTAATATTTGTAACCATTAAGGTCATTTTTATGTACCACAAAATATTGCAGTTATCTATCTCTGGAATCTAAATTTTGTTTCTTTTAAATTTTTGATACCAATTTTTTTCTTCCTGTACTAAAAAATAGTTTTAATTAGTAAAAAAAACAACGTCATTTGCCTTTTTGGTTACTTTTATGTATTAAAAAAATCAATTTCCTAACCCTGGAAGCGAAATTCAAATTTTTTTAAAATTTTCTTTATTAATGCAAATCTTCATGAGGTATAAAGTAGTTTTGTTTAAGAAAAACTCGAATATTGCAACCATTTTGGTTATTACATGTACTGCAAAATATATTGCATCTACCACAAAAAATTAAATTTTTCTAACCCTGGAAGCGAAATTTTAATTTTTTTTATCAGTGCAACGCTTCTTGAGATATAAAGTAGTTTTATTTAAGAAAAAATTTGTTTACCATTTTGGTAACTTTCATGTACCATAAAATATTGCACTTGTCCATCCCCGGATTCTATTTTAATTTTTATTTTTGAATTTTTGATACCAATTTTGTTCTTCCTAAATTATAAGACAGTTTTAGATAACAAAAAAACAAAAAAAAAAAACAACATCAGTTGCCTGTTTGATTACTTTCATGTATAAAAAAAAATCAATATCCCACCCCTGGAAGCAAAATTTGAATTTAAAAATTTATTTTGGCCAATACAGATCTTCATGACGTATAAAGAGGTTTTGTTAAAGAAAAACTAAAAATGTTTAACAATTTTAGTTACTACATGTACTACAAAATACGGAATAGGCCCAAAAAAATTTTAATTTCCCATCCCTGGAAACAAATTTTTATTTTTTAGTTTTTAATGGACCATTGAGGCCCTCCAAAGCACGAAATAGGTTTAATTTACAAACATTAAAAAAATTTATTTTTGGTATAAATTTTGCGTCGAGAAGTAGGTGTAAGCTTTCCAGCTCTGGAACCATACTCCGGATCTCCCTGAATTGCATTAGCACTATATTTAAGTTCATTTCCAAGCCAACGGTCCAAGAACGAAGTCTCTAGCTCTTCTGGGGGCTTGGGAAACCCGATTTCACGTACAGACGGACATCGTTCCATCGTCATCGCTATTCATAAGGATCCAAAATATATGTAGTTTATGGGGCGCTAAGCGGCGCCGCTCAGGAATAGATTTTGTTCTAAATTATTGTTAATTTCTGAGCGGCGAAGTATAAACATGGCAAAAGTGAATGCGAAGCTTATAATTTCATCGGTACAAAGCCGACCGTTATTATGGCAAGATAGATTGCCAAATTTTAAATATATAACCGATAAATTATGGAGTGAAGTTGGTGAAATTTGCGTAGATATATATATTAATGGTCAAATTCGCCGTAATGTTGAATTGCTTAATGAATACCACATCTTTTTTTTTCTTAAACGCATTAAAGTCTTGTAAATGTGAATACGATTTTCGCGTAAAAACATTAAACAAACCTCTCTTGTCAATGGCAATTTAACAACTAACCGCTCAGAAATGACGCTCAGTAATAAGGCACTTGCCGCTCAAACTCGCCGCTCTGCCGCTCACCGCTTTGCCGCTCATTGCGTGGCCTCGGCCTAAGACGTCTAAAAAATAATTAAGAAGTGTGGAATCTCACGACATAGAAGTTCAATTGCACTACCCGTTAACAAAATAAAATCATCGGCAAATTATTAATTCAGTAAGTCAATAGTTGCTGTTAGCTGTATTTCCAAAGAGAGGCTGAATTTATTTTATAAGTAATATTTTCCTTTATAAAAATTGTTAATGCAACGAATATTGTTAAAAAAGAAATCAAGGAAGTTTTTTTTTCTAGTATATTCTAATAATGCAATTCTATTATTTATTACTTATAACAACAAACCTGGCAAAAAGCATCCTCTAATACTCAGCCACATCACAAAGATGAAAAACACCAAATTCGTCGACTTTTGATTTTCTATATTATTTTCTTCTCCAATTCTGTTCACTTCAATTCAGTTTCATTTTTGTTTTTACCATGTAATACTTTCGAATAGATTTCATAGAAGTATTTTGATGCTACAATAAAACTTTTTAATAGAATTTTTATACAAACATGTACAATATTTTACATATGTATATGTAAATATGATTATTTGTCGCAAAGCATCTGCCATATCGTATCCGCAACACTCGACAACTTGTATGTCAATCATATTATTCGTCCATTGTATTTTGTACACACTTGCACATTTTATCTCATTCATGCAGTCATTCAAATATCCATTCATTCGTTCATACAAGCATCCACAAACTTTTTGCAGATGAATCATATTTCTCTGGCATGTATGTAAAGAAGTATCCCAGTAAAATGTTTGCTTAAGCCCCCCATATACGACATGTTTTTTACATCTGACATGTCAAATTTTCCACTGCAACCCACATACATGTCGTGTGTTAAGGCCCATTTAGCCGAACGCTGAGATCGTAAATGCTGACGCAGCGCAAATGCTAACGCAGCTCCACTTATACTCGTAGAATGCTTAAAAACGCACCATATGTTTTTCCAGAAAAAAAAATTGTGTATGCATACATGCATACAACAAATAATAGTTTCAACATTGTTGGCACTTTCCTATTTTGCCTTTGTACAGAAAACGTACGAAATTATATTTATAAATAGTACAATATGTTATTTAAAGCTTGCGATCGATGTAATCTTCATTATATGTATGGCTAAATTATACTTTTATTTATACATTTATTTTATAAGGGTGCTGTTGGCTGAAGTAGTGAGCACAAGACTACGATGTCTTAGATCCCGAGTTCGACTTCGCCCTCAGTCATGAATATGTTTTTGAATTTTTCTGACCTGCATTAGTGCAAGATTGTGTTAATTGTTGTGGGGTTGTCTCAATGGCATAGCACTGGTCGCTAAACATTATCGACGTATTTTCCTGCATTTACGTACATGAATTACATACATACATATGTAGTAATTTTGGTACTACATAAATTCATGCGTTAATATATGTACATATACATGCGTATGTATAACTTTAACGTATTATTCTCCAAAAAATATTCACATATATTTACAGCCTTTTGTGAGATTTTATAAAGAAAAATAAGTTATATAGCAAATTAATGCATTTATGCCATGTATGGCTACAAATGTATCAACTAAATGTTCAAATATCAAACCAAACAAGTACAAAAAAAACCGGTTGTGCCACATTCTCATTCAACATACAAACATGCCATCACTCTCTGCGTAACCTCTGCGTGAAATTCTATTTTCTGCAGGTTGGTTGCGCTGCGCTGCGTTTTATAGCGCTCAAATAAGCATTTTCACAATTTGCCTTATAACAGATTTGATCAGCTGTTGCGTTTGCGCAGCATTTACGATTTCAGCGTTCGGCTAAATGGGCATTTACCTTACAAACATTGCTTCTGTAAAAGTCATACAAAAAGTTGTCTGACAAAATTTCAATTAGACCGTGTTCTATTTTCTTCTGACATCAGCAGGTTTTATTACGAAAAATACTTTCTGAGAATTTTATGCCGTGACGAAACAAGCAGCGGCGGGCCACAGCTAATGAAAGCATAAGCCGGCCAAACTTGATATATTACAATACCGCTGTATGCATGTTCTTTTAGTCATTTAATAGAAATTATACACATAAATAAAACTTTAGTGTTATATCCTGACTTAATATCTTCAAATTAAAAGTAGAAATCTTAAAATTTTTGAATTCTTTTACGGCGCAAACAAATCTGTTTGTGACGGCATGATGCCATTTTGAAACCCAAGACCTACCTTGGTGTCTGCAAAGACTATACAAAATACGTAGACCAGCTGTAGAAAAGAACAGAAACTATGTCAGAAGCAATTAACATGTACTTTTGTGACCAAATATTATTACCCTTCTGTAAAATTGTTGTTTTTGACAGACATGCACAATTACATAAGAGTTGAAAAGTTGACAAGCCAGATGTAAAAAACAAGTCGTGTATGGTAGGCTTTAATAGTAATCTGGAATGAAGAATGCTTATTTTTATACCTTTCACAAAAAAGTGAAAGGGTATATATAGGTTTGTGATTCCGTGTGTAATTTCTTCGATATCAATATAGGACCCCATGAAGTATATATTCTGGATCCTTATGAATAGCGATGACGATTGAGCGATGTCCGTCTATCCGTCCGCCTGTACGTGAAATCGATTTTCCCAAGAGCTAGAGACTTCGTTCTTGGGCCGTTGGATAGGAAATGATCTTAAATAGAGTGCCATTGAGAAAGATCCGAAGTATGGTGCCAGAGCTGGGAAGCTTACAACCATTTTTCGACGCAAAATTTATACCAAAAATCGTTAATATTTTTAATGTTTGTAAATTAAACCCATTTTGTGCTTTGACAAGCCTCGATGGTCTATTAAAAACAAAAAAATTAAAAAAAATTTCCAGGGAAAACTTTTTTTCGGCCTATTGCTTATTATGTAGTACATGTAGTAACTAAAATTGTTAAACATTTTAAGTTTTTCTTTAACAAAACCTCTTTATACGTCATGAATATTTGCATTGGCCAAAAAAATTTTTTTTAAATTCAAAATTTGCTTCCAGGGTTGGGATATTAGATTTTTTTTTATACGTGAAAGTAATCAAACAGGCAACTGATGTTATTTTTTTTTTTTGCTAACTAAGCCTGTCTTAAAAATTAGGTAGAACAAAATTGGTATCAAAAATTCTAAAATGAAATTTCGAATCCAGGGATGGACAAGTGTAATATTTAATAGTACATGAAAGTGACCAAAATGGTTAAAAATTTGATATACATACATCTTAAAAAAATTACTTTATACCTAATGAAGCGTTGCACTGATAAACAAAAAATTAAAATTTCGCTTCCAGGCTTGGGAAAATGAAAGTTTTTTTGGTACATGCAATATTTTGTAGAACATGTAATAACTAAACTGGGGGTCAATTCTGGTTCTGTGAAATGAAAAAAAACTTTTCATTTTCGTTTTCATAACACTTTTCACATTTACGCAAAATGCGATTCCCGTTCATTTTATGAAAAACTGTTTCATTCTAGTTGTATCCATGAAAATACTGTAACCATGCTATATAACTTTCAATCTCGGCAATGAACTTTCTTATGCCAGCTATCATTGTTTAAACGTCAAACACAGAACAAAAATGGGGTGCATATATTACTATACATTTTGACGTTTAATATTGGCAATAATTGTTAAGAAAAACTCTGGCAATTATTGCATAATATATTGCTAGCACTTGCAATGAGGTGTCTCCATTAACAATAACATAATATTGCTGCAATACATGTTAACATATTTTTCGCTAGTCGCGACGGAAGTTTAGAAATGTTACTAGGACTATTTATTTGTATTGGCATAAATAAACCAAAAATGGTTTATATAACGTAAATGTAAAAATCGTAATATTTCTAACAATTTTTGAGACTGTTAGCCGTACGTCTAGCATATCGTCATATAAAACGCAAAGCCACGCAACTTGATTTTTGAAATTGACAGGATAGGGAAAGAGTTTTATTAAATATCTGTTTTTTCAAATAAAACAAAAATTTAAGTTTAAGAATTTATATAGAAAACATATATATATAGTTCTTATTGTTAGAATATAAACAGTAGACTTGATTTGTATGCAAAGTACTGAACAAAATTTTAATATATAATTTTTATTAAAACAACCCTCAAATTTCGTAAAATAAATGTCAATTGGCAGATACGTTTAGCTAGTTGTCATTCTACTTTCAGAAAGTGTCAAAAAAATTGCTTGCATAAAATTTTTATTGAAAGCGAGTTGGAAGTTAACTGAAAGTAGCAAAAATATTAATGCGTTAGTGAAGAAATGTGAGTGTATTGCGACTTTCATGAAATCACTTTCATGTGTAAATGCCCAGTAAGAAACTAGTTTGATAATAAAAGAAGCTATTTTTGAAGCGAATTCGGCTTCGAGTCTACCTGCTACAGTTGTCTATTTATTCATTTTGGTTATTTCACAACTGGGTTTTTTCACATTTTTGTTATTTTTTCACATAACCTTACAAACACTTCTATAATAAGTGTGCTCAAGGTATATCTATTCATCCAGAAATGTCAAAATACAAATCTGTTTGACAATAAAAGAAGAACATATTAATTCGCCTTCGCCGCGATACTACCTTTTATTGATATACCTTGGTTAGGAATATTGCGCGGTAGCCAAGGAGAATTGATAACAGGCAGTCTCGACAACTCATTTAAGAATTTCTTGCCACTTTCGTCTTATATGCTTTTATTATCAAAATGTATTTATAGTCTTCTTCTTTCTTTTTTCTCACAATCATATTAGTGTGTGTAAGATATATTACACTTTTTTATGGTTAAAATATAATTTTAAAGTAATTAAAACAATTTCCAACTTTTTGTTACAAGCACATTTGTGTATGCATTTCAATTATTCATCTCCAAATGTCAAAAAAACACGCTTTTGCAATTGACATAAGAAATTAGTCTGACAATAAAAGAAGGTATGTTTGAAGCGAATTCGGCCGCGAGTCTACCTGCTATAGTTGTACCCAAGGTAAATCGATACTAGGTAGCCTTTTTAGCCTACGGTGTCATCAGCTGTACCAAGGCTATTTAAAACCCAACTGCCAAAAATTGTTTTAATGGTTTTCATGAAAATTTGCTATAATTGTTTTTGTACAAAATCTCAGAATTAAATCGAATTCTGTTTTTTTCACGTTTTTAACAAATAATTGACGAAACGTCGGGAAAAATGAAATAAAACTTGTGTTATTGTCATTAAAATAACCTAGGCCTTGTTAGCTCATAATAGAGATCATACACTAACTAATGTATATTAAGAACATTTTATTTATTTGTTGTTACTGTTTGCCATGTGTTGAATATTTTGTTGAGTTTATGTTTTCAATAATATTTATTTTTATTGAAAACAACAATTACATAAAATTATAAGAAAGTCTATATATTTACAAAGGTTAAAAAATATAAATCAAAGCTCACCAGTTTTCAAACAACAAAAAATCCATTTTTTGATATATATGTAAGTCTAAAAATTTGCACAACAGAAATATTTATAAAGCTTAAATAAAAATTTACGTTCAAAACGTACAAAATAGAATAAATTCACGCAATCATATAAATTTAAAAAAAGAGCATTGGGTGCAAATTATGGCATTCGATATATGTAGATCGAAATTTAAATATACAATAAATTTCGTATCGAGTGCGGTAAGTTGGTCTTTGTTATTTTTATCACATTAAATTGTACGTAAGTATATCCCAAACTATTATATTTTGCTGATTGTCCTAGGCCTCGGCGGTAAGTTTCAAACCATCATTTCAATGGCTTCTGTCTTCAATTTGGTTTTCTGCTAACTTGTTAAAGTGCTTTCAGCTTGACACACTCATATGCAGAATCTTGTCATTCGCCAGAAAATTGGCGCAACCAAACCGCAAGAGTATGCTGAAGCGAACTGGTGTTTTCTGTTTGAACCGAACTTTAAATAGAAAATAAAATGATACACAATTAAATTTTATTGTTTTCTTTTTCCAAAAATTTATTTTTTTTATCTTGAACTAGCACAATTAAATTTTATCTTTTTCCAAAAATTTATTTTTTTTATCTTGAACTAGCACTCAGGGGATGACCCCTGCGTATGCAGTGCACTGTGCCAGAACTAGGAAAGGAGGGGATAGTATTTAAAAAACATGATAGATGAGAAGATAGAGAATTTGCGTAGCTAACTATTTTTTACATTTTTAACCTTCGACGGCTAATTTTTGGTACAGGGCCGGCGTACTGTTAGCCTAACATTACTACTTCAGCCAACATTGATACCAAATAATATTTTATATAACAAAATACAATATTAAAAACTTTATTTTCTAAGAATCTCTTACCGTTTTTATTGTAACTTCTTTTGATTGTAGCTTTTTTAAAGCCAATATAGAAACTAAAAACGCTGTCGGCATTTTAGTTTGAAGGTTATTTATCTATTTATATTATTTTTATGAAAACAAACGCTCGCCGGTAAAGGGTGTGTAAGATTCGGGACAGCCGGGATAGCACTTACTTGTTTTTCCACGTATGTAAAGTGACAATTTAATTTTAAAGCTGTTTTTTTAGCTTTGTCTGTAATGTCACTATCACTCAATGAATTTTATTTAGCGAAACATTTTACGGGTTATTATATGAGACAAAGTTTCAATTTTGTTTTGAAAAAAAATAAATTAATTTGTATGTTTAGCATATCTAAACGCATTGCATTAAAAGTTATGCCTACTTATTAGTAGGTTAAGCCTAATGCTGAATTTCCATCTAAAAGAAATCTTGTACTTATGAGATTTTGATTATAGGACATTTATACCTACTCGAAATCTACTAGATATCGATTGAAATCTCTTTCGAAACCTATACCGTTTATACTAACGTTGTGCGACGTATATCGAGATTTAATTAAAAAACGTAATAGCATTTTTTTCCTCCTGATATGTCAAATTCCATGTAAAAAATGTTTCTCTAAAATAAACTCACTTGCGATCACACCTAGGCATTTAAATTTCTCCTACAGCGTAGTATTTTTTCGTATATTATGAAAGAAAACCACAGTTAGTAGTGTAGATTTCAACTAGATTTCGGTGAAATCCAGTATACGGCAAGATTTCATTTTGCATGTGAAATCTGATAGAAAGGTGCTAGATTTCGCCTGAAATCTCGTAAGTGCTAGATTTGGCTTAGGTGTAAATGAGGTATTAGATTTTTCATACCAAGACCAAATATATTCGGTATCTGGATTTCGTCAAAAGAGAAGTATGATTTAAAACAAGGCGAATTGATAGCAGGTAAACTCACCGGCGAAATAGATGCAATTAGGAATGTCAAAATCGTTTTAATGTATCTATGACAAAAATAATTGACAAACAAACTTGCTATAAGTTAAAGCAAGGTACATCAATAAGAGGTAGACTCCCGGCTGAGTTCAAAAGTTCCTTATTTTATTGTTAAAATAGTTTCCTATATTATATGCAAAAGCGTATTTTTTACATATAAAGATGAGTAATTGAAATGCACACACAAACGTGCGTGTGAGAAAAAGGAAAGAATAATACTATATATACTTTTGACAATAAAAGCATGTAAGCGGAAAGAAGCAAAAATTCTTAAAACAGCTGTGAAGACTACCTGTTATGAATTCTACTTGAAGATAAAGCTGCAAAAAATAACGTGGATCAGCTGTTACGAACACCTTATATTAATTCGGCTTGGGTGTGAGTGTAGATGTGGTAAATATCAAAGAAAATTTATTCACATAGAATTTTAAAAATAAAAAGGAAAACTTAACTATAAACGATGCGAGTGCCAGCGCAAAAATAACAAACAACACTGCGAATAATTAGCTGTTGTTGTTTTCTTTGTCTCTTACACCTACAACTAGAGTTGGAAAAAAGCCAGCCAGTTGTAGCATGACATAGTAAGAAAACAAAAAGGGAAAAACTGATTATTGAGTTCTTGTTATGGCTTTGATATTTACTTAAGCTTTTGATTCAGTTCAGTCGAAGTTTAAAATAATATCTTTAGTTAGCCTAAGAAATGTTGGGTAAAGGTTCCCTGATGATCTGCATTAGCCCCAGTGAAATGCGCATAGGAACTAGCTAAAACCCCTCAATAATCAATTTTGAACTTTTTTTGTAAATTTGGGAAAAGAATCAGCACGAATAATATTAAAAAATTTTGTAAAAAGGAAAACTTTTCTATCACATTAATAAGTATTGAACGAAATCTACATTCCAAAAGAAAATTGTGCTAACGGTATAGATTTCAAACAAAATATTCTAAATTTCGTGGAATTGTAAATGCACTATAAAACTGATATAGTTCTATTTATTGACCTGTTCTATGTCCGCATGGACTAGCCTGGCAAATTAAGTACACCTTCGAATTCGCCCGATTCAAAAAAGTCTGTACTATAATAATAATTTTGATTTTGTACAACATTTGGCTGATCGTTAAAAACATTTAAAACTTAAAAAAAATTGGCAACATTAACTCTGCTTCAACTTCATCCTGCATATGAAAACTTAACTCCCTCTTTCAAAAGAAAAATGCAATTATATAATGAGAAAACACACAATAAGTTAAAACGTTCACGAAAATTTGAAAAATTTGATCCTGTTGGATGGCAACCCTGTTTCCATATTTGACATTTTACTTATACTTTCTTTCTCTTTTTCATTTAATTAAGTTGAATATTTTAATCATTGTAATAAAGATCACTTGAATTAATAAGCGTGTGTTATTTAATTATTCATATTACAATAGTGGCGACGAGGATTGAAATAATAAATTATATCTTTTGTGAAAACACAAAGAATTTAATATAATTTATAGCTGCATTTTGTTTCTTGAACAACGTTTTTTTTATGAAAAAAAATAGAAAACTCCCCAGAAATGGAAAACGTATTAAAGGAAATGCTCAAAATACAGCTGGAACAGCAACAGCATAATATTGCTATACAGCAGCTGGTGAAGAATTTGGCTACATCCCAGAATGATACCAAACATGATAGCGTAGAATTTCTTATCGAATCACTTGGTTCTAATATCACCGAATTCAACTTCGATGAACATAACCTCACATTTGAAATGTGGTATGCACGATACGAAGATTTATTTGAAGTCGACGCATCTAAGTTGGATGACGCAGCCAAAGTACGCCTTTTGTTAAGAAAACTTAACACGGTTGTCCACAACAAATATACAAACTACATCTTGCCAAAGCATGCAAGAGATATAAATTTCAGTGATACTGTAAAAAAACTAAAAGAGATTTTCGGTACACAGACGTCACAATTCAACATAAGATATAACTGCTTGCAAACGACAAAAGAATCCCAAACAGATTTCATTACCTATGCGGGAATCGTAAACAAGCAATGTGAACAATTTAAATTAAGCGAATTGACCCTAGATCAATTCAAATGCTTAATTTTCGTAATGGGTCTAAAATCATCATCAGATTTTGACATTCGTACTAAATTGTTGAATAAAATTGACAACGAAGGCAGCTCCATAACATTAGATTCTCTTTCAAAAGAGTGTCAACGTATAATAAATTTAAAAACTGATACTGTGCTTATCGAGGGATCTAAACCAGAAACACATGTACATCAGTTACAGGCAAACAAAAAGCCAAAATCAGTTCCCAAGTATCCATGCTGGTTTTGTGGCGGCATACACTTTGCTCGTGAATGTTCGTATCGAAAACATAAACGTGTGCAGTGTAGTGTAATTGGTCATAAGGAGGGCTATTGCAATGTAGCAAAGAAAACGAAGAAGCAAACAAAACCAAAAAGTTTTAACAAAAGCAATAAAAACAAAGTTGAAACAAAAAGCATTTCTTTCGTAAACACAATAAATGCTCAACGAAAATATATAAGCGTAGAAATTAATGGTGAAAAGCTCGATTTACAATTTGACACAGCTTCTGATATATCTCTTATATCAGAGAATACATTCAAAAAGCTTAATATTGGAAATGATGTTAAAGTTCAACACACAGCTCGGAGCGCAACTGGAAAGTTGCCTCTTTCTCTTCAGTTTGAATGCAATGTTAAATTCAAAGATAAACAAGCATTTACTACATGTTACGTCACTCCAATAAAACATTTAAATCTGATGGGTTTAGATTGGATTAAATCTCTTCAACTGGAAAATATGTCGATTAACAACATTTGCAACAAAATAATCGCAGAAAATACGGAAAGTGTTCCAATTTCAATTGATAAGAATATTAATCGTTTAAAGTTATCTTTTCCAGACGTTTTTGACGAAAATTTTGGCCTATGCACAAAAACAAAAGCTCATTTGATAACAAAGCCTAACATTCAACCAGTTTTTCGCTCAAAACGTCCAGTTGCTTATGCTGTTCAACATCTTGTTGAAGCAGAATTAAAGAGGTTACAAGATACGGGAGTAGTTTCACCAGTAAATTACTCAGAATGGGTAGCACCTATCGTTGTGATTAAGAAGCCAAATGGGTCTGTCAGGATCTGTGCTGATTTTTCAACGGGTCTGAATGAATCTCTAGAAACTCATCAGTATCCACTGCCTCTTCCTGAGGATATTTTTTCAAAACTTGCAAACGCAAAATATTTTAGTCATATAGACTTATCTGATGCATTTTTACAAATTGAGGTTGACGATGAATCAAAACATCTTCTTACTATAAACACTCATATGGGTTTATATCGCTACAATCGGATGGTCTTTGGTGTAAAAACGTTTCCATCCATTTTTCAACAAATAATGGATAAAATGCTCGCTGGAATGAATGATGTCGCAGTCTATATTGATGACATTTTTGTTTCTGGCAAAGACGAAGATGACCACAACAAAAATTTACATGAAGTTTTACGTCGAATACAAGACTACGGCTTTAAGGTAAAATTTTCAAAATGCAAATTTTTTGTAAATCAGGTAAAGTACCAGGGGTACATCATTAATAGAAATGGGCTCCAACCTGACACACAACGTGTTTATGCAATTACACAAATGCCAGAACCAACTAATGTGTCAGAATTATGATCATTTCTTGGCGCTGTCAACTTTTACAGCAAATTTGTTAACAACATGCGTCAACTACGTGGGCCGCTTGACAATTTGTTAAAAGCGAACGTGAAATGGAAATGGACACAACAACATAAAAATTGTTTTTTGAAACTTAAGGAAGTTCTTTCTTCAAATTTATTACTTACACACTACGACCCAACAAAAAGTATTGTTGTAGCCGCTGACGCATCTCAGTATGGGCTAGGTGCATGTATCCTACATGAATTTCCAAATGGTTCAGTAAAAGCTATATGTCATGCTTCTAGATCACTTACGCCAGCAGAAAAGTCGTACAGCCAGATTGAAAAAGAAGGGTTAGCTCTTGTTTTTGCGGTTACAAAATTCCACAAAATGATTTATGGTCGTAAATTTAAACTTCATACGGATCATAAACCATTATTAGCTATTTTTGGTAAAAAGTCAGGAATTGCAGTTCATCAAGCAAATCGTTTACAGCGCTGGGCTGTCAAACTATTAGCCTACGAATTTGATATAAGTTTCATATCAATAAAAAGTTTCGGCTATGCAGATGTGCTTTCGCGACTTATCGCTAAAAACAACACTGAAGCCGAAGATTATGTTATCGCAGCAGTAAAGTTTGAAAATGAAATTAAAACTATATTACAAAATAATATACACAATTTACCATTAACAAACAAAATGATACAATACGAATCATCAAAAGATGATGTTATACGTAAAGTATTACAATATATTGAAAATGGTTGGCCCACTGAAATTAACGATCAAGAAATAAAGGTATTTTATAATAGAAGAAACGATTTATCCCTTGTCGAAGGTGTTGTTATGTTTGGTGAAAGGGTTGTAATTCCCAATATTTTTCGAAACCGAATTTTAAAGCAAATACATCGTGGTCATCCAGGTATAGAGCGCACAAAAGCGATAGCGAGAAGTTACGTTTATTGGCCCAAAATCGATGAAAATATAAAGATGATGGTTCAAAGTTGTAATAATTGTGCAGTTGCTTCTAAAATGCCTACCAAAAACACATTAAAATCGTGGCCTATTCCTTCAGAACCGTGGGATCGTTTGCACATCGACTATGCTGGTCCAATTGATGGAAATTATTTCTTAGTAATAGTCGATGCTTTATCTAAGTGGCCAGAAATAGTTATGACAAAATCCATTACAGCTCAGCAAACAGTTAAAATTTTAGAAGAAATTTTCGCACGATTTGGTTTACCAAAAACTTTTTGAGGATTTCATGAATCGAAATGGTATTAAACATTTGTGCTCGAGTCCTTACTATCCGATGTCAAATGGGCAAGCTGAGAGGTTTGTGGATACATTTAAGCGGGCACTTGGTAAATTAGACGGAGAGGGAACTGTAAGCCAAAATCTTCAATCATTTTTGCAAACCTACAGATCTACTCCAAATCCCAATTCACCGGAAAATAAGTCACCTGCAGAAGTTTTATTTGGTAGAAAAATACGATTAACCTTGGATCTTATTAAACCGCGTTCAAAAGAAGATACTCCAAAGCGAAACATATCAATGGAAAATCAATTTAATAAGAAACATGGAGCAAAAGATTCTCACTTTTCTGTTCGTGATTCCGTATATGCTAGAGTATACATGAACAACAAAAATTCGGTTTGGAAACCTGGAAAGGTTATTGAACGTATAGGAAGTGTAATGTATAACGTTTTACTAGACGGTGGGAAGTTAATTCGTGTTCATAAGAATCAATTAAAGAAAAATTATGGTGCTCATCACAATACTAATATACATAAAAGTTCTAAATTAGCATTGGGATTATATGATTCTCCAAATGAATCTAATTCTCCAATTGAATCTAATCTTACCACTGAAAATATAGAAAATGAAAACATCACCAATGGTAGCTTAAATACACCGACTCTAAGAAGATCTCAACGTGAACGTAAAGAAGTTGATAGATTCATTCCTGGATAAATATCTAAAAAAAGGGAGGTGTTGGATGGCAACCCTGTTTCCATATTTGACATTTTACTTATTCTTTCTTTCTCTTTTTCATTTAATTAAGTTGAATATTTTAATCATTGTAATAAAGATCACTTGAATTAATAAGCGTGTGTTATTTAATTATTCATATTACAATAGATCCTATAAATGTTAATAATATTAGACAAATTATTAGCATGTGTAAAACAGTGGTAAAGTTATTTGCATTGATAGATATCATCCATGGTACAACTATAGCAGGTAGACTCGCGGCCGAATTTGCTTCATAAATAACTTCTTTTATTGTCAAACTAGTTTAATATGTGAAATGAAAAACGTGTTTTTTATCATTTGAAGATGAATAATTAAAATGCACACACAAATGTGCCGGTAGGTTAGGTTAGGTTAGGTTAGAGGGCCGTTGTCCCTGGCGGGACAATCCACTTGGGTCCGTCGAATCAGTCCCTTTGTGATGCCCTTGAGCAGAGGACCTCCTAAGGGATGTCCTCCGCCGTTTCAAACCATCCTGTACCCCTGAGGAAGGATGATACCCCTGAAAGCTCCATGTTTGCCAGGCTGTCTAAGTCTGACAGGAATCGGGAGCCCAGCGCCACTGCCCTTGCATTTGCAAGGGCAGGACACTGGCACAGAAGATGGAGGACAGTCTCCTCCTCCTCTTCATCATTGCAGCTTCTGCAATAGTCGTTGTATGTAAGACCCATCCTTCTCGCATGAGTCCCAAAGCTACAGTGTCCTGTCAGAACAGTCACCAGTTGACGCATGCGCGCCTTGTCAAACTTGAGAAGGTCGCGTGTTCTTCGCAAATCATAGTGGGGCCACGTGTCCCTTGCCACGAGACAGTTAGCCACGCTTTCCCACCTAAGTTGAGCTAGTTTGTATGATTCGCTTTGAATCAGAAACTTGCATCGCGATAATGGAATGCCAGTAAAGTGACTGATCATTGAACTGCTCAATTCAGTCCCCTGTCTGGCAATCTCATCCGCAGTATGGTTGCCTGGACATCCAGAATGTCCCGGCACCCAAACCAGTGTCACCCTCGAATGTCTCGCTATCTCGTTGATAGACAGTCGACATTCGACCACAGTTTTTGATGTACTGTACACACCACTAATAGCAGAGATGACTGCTTTGCTATCGGTAACAATGAAGATATCATTCGATATCCTATAGTACCTCAGCCATCTCGCTGCCCGAGCAATAACAGAGATTTCGGCTTGCAAGACAGTACAACCGTCCTGGAGCCGGAATGAAGATCTTACATTGAAGTTCTCCACATAGAAGCCTCCGCCCGTTCTTGTTCCCCTTTTGGATCCGTCAGTGAAAACTCTAACTGAATCCTCGGGAAAGGAAAGTCTGTCCACCTGTTCCCTGTCAACGACAATGCAACGGAAAAGTCCAAGGGTCTTGGTACTTAATAGTCAATGTTGGCATGGATTTCCGAGTGCTCTCTTAAATCCTAGCATGCCCATAGTCAGTCCTAGTCCATGGACATACCGTATTCAACCTAGAATAGGGCCAATTGTCTGGCCAGAATGTCAACCGGGAGCCAATTTAGCATTGCAAAAATTGCTCCCGTTGGTGTAGATCGTAGTGCGCCTGTCATCAGTCTCGCTACGACCCGAAAGACTTTTTCAAAGGTTCTGCGATGAGCCTGCTTGTCCATCGCATTTCACCAAACCAACACCCCGCAAAAGAGTACTGGTTTAATAACAGCCTCAAGGATCCAATTGATCACCTTAGGGTTGATACCCCATTTGAGTCCTACTGCCCTTTTACATGTATAAATAGCCACTAAGGCCCTTTCCGCTCTCACCTGTATGTTCTGATTCCATGATAGCTTACTATTCAGAATCACACCCAGGTACTTGGCGGTTTTAGATGGTTTCAAGGAGGTGCCGTTAAGCTTTGGGTGTATAAAGCTATCGGTCTTGTACCTCCTAGTGAAGAGCACCAACTCAGTCTTGGCTGGGTTGATGCCGAGCCCACAGCTGACACTCCACCTACTCAGCAGAGCCAGCGCAGACTCCATACACTGAGATATGGTATGAAAGTGCTTACCTGATATCGCCACCGCTACGTCATCCGCGTACGCGACAGTCATAATCTGTCCGCGTTCTAGACTTAGCAAAAGCGAATTAATGGTCAGGTTCCACAACAGAGGTGACAGAACACCTCCCCTGTGGAGAGCCCCGATAGACTGCCCTATATTCAGTGACATCCCAATCGAGGCCCTGACTACCCTGAAAGTTAGTAAGTTTCTAACAAACCGGCATAAATTGTTATCAATCCCTACTGTTACCATCCCATTGATGATGGAGTCGGGGTTGACATAGTTGAAAGCACCTTCTATGTCCAAAAAAGCCCCAATAGTAAATTCCTTATACTCAAGAGATTTTTCTATGTGGCCCACTAGAGAGTGTAGTGCCGTCTCCACAGATTTGCCTTTAGTGTAGGCGTGCTGTGATTTAGAGAGAAGCTCATTCATTAATTTGCCTGTAAGAAATTTAAAAAATTTGTTCCTATAAATGTTAATAATATTAGACAAATTATTAGCACGTGTAAAAAATTGGTAAAGTTATATGCATTGATAGCTATCATCCATGGTACAACTATAGCAGGTAGACTCGCGGCCGAATTCGCTTCATAAATAACTTCTTTTATTGTCAAACTATTTTAATATGTCAAATGAAAAACGTGTTTTTTATCATTTGAAGATGAATAATTAAAATGCACACACAAATGTGCCTGTAAGAAATTTAAAAAATTTGATCCTATAAATGTTAATACTATTAGACAAATTATTAGCATGTGTAAAACAGTGGTAAAGTTATTTGCATTGATAGCTATCATCCATGGTACAACTATAGCAGGTAGACTCGCGGCCGAATTCGCTTCATAAATAAATTCTTTTATTGTCAAACTAGTTTAATATGTCAAATGGAAAACGTGTTTTTTATCATTTTAAGATGAATAATTAAAATGCACACACAAATGTGCATGTAAGAAATTAAAAAAATTTGTTCCTATAAATGTTAATAACATTAGACAAATTATTAGCACGTGTAAAACAGTGGTAAAGTTATTTGCATTGATAGCTATCATTCATGGTACAACTATAGCAGGTAGACTCGCGGCCGAATTAGCTTCATAAATAACTTCTTTTATTGTCAAACTAGTTTAATATGTCAAATGAAAAACGTGTTTTTTATCATTTGAAGATGAATAATTCAAATGCACACACAAATGTGCCTGTAAAAAATAGTTGAAAATTTTATTAATAACTTTTAAATTATAAATTAACCATAATAAAAAGTGTAACATATCTGACAAACGAAAGTAGCGACAAATTCTTAAAGCAGCTGTCGAGACTACCTGATACTAATTCGCCTTGGTTATCATCAAGCCATACTACATGCTAAGTACTGCGTTTGCAACTAAAATTTCAGCGCTACCGAGCAATAACCCTACAAGAAATGAATGACTGAAACTAATACACATATAACATTTTCACTAACACAATTGAACATATGACTGACATTTGTTGAATTTTTGACAATACTTTTAGATTTCAATTTCTGTTTTTAATTTTAATATTTGTTTATTTTATTTGTGCCTTATTTATGGTGGAAAATGTGCTGTAAATTAAAAAAGGAATCTATCTCATGTGAATAAATAGGATACGTAAGTATATTTTTTAAAGTTATAAATAAAAATTTATATAACAAGAACATGTTTTTATAGATAATAGTGATTCGAAAGATATTTTCCCGTAGTGGAAATATTCAGTAATGAATGCACACAAATCACGGAATAACTATGGCACAACAACTATGGTAAACTGAGAAGTTATTACACGGAATAGCCAGAAATGAAGGTAAACTTAGATAATATATGTATATTCTAGGTAAATCTCATTGGCTTAATATTTATTGTTTCATTTTAGGCATTTCCATCCCTTTGCACAATGTGATTTGCATCTTGGCTCATCAAAAAATCAAGGTAAATTTATATGATATTATTGTAAGTGAAACTTGGTGGATTAATTAATGCTGTTTGTTTTTTTGTTCATTTTAGCCATTCGCATTCCTTTGCAGCACTACATAGTACGGGTACAACATATTTTTAAGTTTAATTTATTAGTTTGTAAAATTCTATTTATTTGTTTTAAAATTATTTAAATATAAAAACCTTAATATAATTTGATAAATTGTTTTTTTATTTTCATTCAAGAATATAAACAAAACAGAAAAGAGTTGTCAGGTTTGAGTAGTCATTTGATTCTTCAGTACTGAGCAATCAACTGATGCGAAATATGTGTATACAAAAAAGCACTAGAGTGAGCAGGTGAGCAATATTTTGTAATGGCGGCAGAATTAATAAGTACGACAGAGATGCAAGCTCAAATGTATACGATTGTATACATCAGTTTTTTCATATTGCCCTTAAGAAAATGATAGCAAGTTTTGTATAGGCAATGAGGTATTAAGCCCTCAGCACTATCAAACAAATGACTAGTCAAATGTTCGGTAGTGTTCTTGTAGGGAAGCTTTTGGCGCAAAAAAAATCAATTTCGACGCCGACCAAAGTAGTGCTACAACGCCGTAAAACTGGGGAGATTTACTGCATATCTGCGGGAATATTATTATATAAGTAAGGTAGCACAAGATACAAAAATATTATTTTCAAACGAATTTTAACCATGTTTTAAAATTTTCTATCAATGTAAGACTATCGATATATCACTAAATACATATGGAGAAATCTATTAGAATTAAAAAAAAAGTCATAAAAATAAGACCGCAATCGATCAAGACCGCAAAAATCTGCTGAATACATAAAATAGAGCGGACGGACCGTAAATGATCAAAATGACTGCATGTAATCTGGAACAACCAAATCCGGACTTCTATCAAACTGCTGTGCACATATACATATATATATATATATATATATATATATATATATATATATGTAAATATATATGTACATATATACAATATACACATATATTATATATATAAATGAAATTTATTTGTTGGTGGTTAAGCAATGTCTATATGCATTTCATTGGTGCTTTACCAAATCGTCACCACCAACAAATAAATTTCATTTATATATAGTATTGTGACAACAATGTGTCAAATAAAAAGATTTCATAACATATATTATATATATATATATATATATATATATATATATATATATATATACATGTGCACACATACACATACATATATACGTATATATATATATATATATATATATATATATATATCTATATATATATATATATATATATATATATATATATATATATATATATATATATATATGTATATATATACATATATATATATATATATATATATATATATATATGTGTGTGTGTGTGTGTTTGTACGGCAATTTGTTTAGTTAAGCTGCCGCTAAATAATTGTTAGTAACCGCTGATGCTAACTTAACCTCTACTTCGGGCTCTGAGTAAGTGTCAAAGGAAAAAAATAAAAACAAACTCGCACGCATTAATGAATAAAAAATGTCAGGATTATATGTTTTAATAGAATTATCTGACGAAATTCGAGATGAGCAAAGGTAAATAAATATTATTTCAGGATATACATATTGTATTGTTATATACATACATACATAAGTAAAATTAAATCTTTTGTAGGAATATAATGAGAGTATTAAGACGGACATTTCGCGATGGGCAAAATCCATTTGAAGTGACGACAGATGAGCACTTCATTGATTTATATCGGATCCCAAAACCATTGTGCTTGGAGCTAATAAACGAAATAGTTCAATTTTTTCCAAATTCATGCCGTAAGCACGCAATTTCCAGTCATGTGATTGCACTAACTGCTCTTCGATTTTTTGCCACTGGTAGCTTCCAAAGAAGTGTAGCGCAAGACAGTTTATCTGCGTTATCGCAAACTTTTGTAAGTAGATGCGTGAATGTGGTTGCTACAGCTTTAAACAAAATAGCATACAAGTATATTAAATTTCCCCAATGCGACGAGTTCCCGTCTATTAAAATAAAATTTATGGAGAAGTATCAATTTCCAGGAGTAATTGGGCTAATAGACGGAACGCACATTAAAATTTCAACACCAAATAATGAAATAGAACACGTATACTACTGCCGAAAGGGTGGGCATTCCAAAAATGTCATGATAATATGCGATTCGGATTACCCCATTCTAGCCGCAAATGCCCAATTCAGTGGAACTGCCCACGACGCTTTTGTATGGCGTCATTCTCGTGCAAGCATATTTCTGGAAGAGCTTTATGGAAATGGTGAACGTAACTTCTGGGTTCGCGGAGATAGTGGATATCCCTAGCAGGTATTATTTATGTAGCTTAATTGAAATGAAAAATACTAATACTATTAATATTAAATAGCCTTGGTTGATGACAGCAATAAGTACACCATCAAGCATCCCTGAAAACCGCTATAATGTAGCCCACAAGTCTACTAAAGCTCTTGTGGAAAGGTGCATAGGTATATTAAAATGCCGATCTCGGTGCCTGTCAAAAAAACGTACTCTTTTCTATAGTCCTCCAAAAGCCGGATTAATAATCAACGCCTGCTTAGTTTTACATAACTACCTAATTCGTAAAAGAGTACCGGTACAAGAAGTTTACTACGAGGACCCTCAAGAAAACGAAAGTTGCTCTAGTGATGTATTTTCTAATATACTGAATGTTGGAAGAAGACAACGTTCACAAATTGTTCAAGATGCATTTACTACAAGCATCGAAACATAAATATAAAAAACTACATATCCACTTCTTTCAGAACAATTGTAAAAATAATAATAATAATAATAATATATATATATATATATATATATATATATATATATATATATATATATATATATATATATATATAATGCATATACATACATATAAAAGAATAGATGAGAAGTATTAAAAGTTAATGAAAAGCGTTAAAAGTTAAATGAAAAATATTAAAAGTTGAATGAAAAGTATTAAAAGTTGAATTCACTTTTTTCAAAGTATTTCCATAAACTGTTGCAGCTTTGTGGCAACATTTTCTTGGGCCTTTCGTTGTTCCTTTATCGCCTCTGTTTGCTCCTTTGTTGCTTGCACATGTTGCTTCAAAATTGCTAACTGCTCTTTTTTTTAAATCGTTTGCAGCTCGCATTTCCTCAAGCTTTTTTTCTTCCAGTTTAAAAAACTTTTCGATCTGTGGAGCTTCAGGCTGCAATTTTCGCCTTCGGGATTGCAAACGGTTTGCAATACCACTTCCAGTGTTTCCCGAAGTAGACGAGGTTGCTGTGGCTGGTGTGGTCGCACCTACTGAAGTGGTGCCAGCAGTTGTTATGGCTGCAGCAGTGGACGTTGATGCAGCACTTGAAGTGGTTCCTGCATCTGCTGCTAGAGTTGCGTCGGTCACGATGATTTCAGGTTGAGCTTCATCCTCGCAAACGATGCTTAGCACGGATGCGATTTCAAAACCTACTTCAGGCGTTCCATCACCGTCTACCGCTTCTTCCGTCGCACAGAGGGGTATTTGTCCAATTTAAGCGGCCAAAATTCGAATTTTCAAAACTCACTTTTTCTTTAACTACCCACCGTAGGGTGAAGAGAATAGAATGCTGGACTAGATCCCGTTATTTTTTAATTCCTTTTTGCTTTCGTTCGCTCTCGCCACGCAGTCAAAGTTTCGTGTTGCTAATTGGGCATATGCTTTTTTGCTGTGTTTGAGACAAGTCAACGTGAAAAAAACTTGAGTAAAAGCGTGTTTTCAGTTTATGAATTTTATTAAAATGGATAATTTTAATGCAGGTAAATATGATATAATTCACATAGTTTAATAGGAATATAATATATTCTCGTACCGGCAGAGCTACATTGAAAATGATGGTATTTTTGTTAATTTTAATTGATTAAAAAAATTAACTATAGTCATAAAGTTGTATAACACCACTTAACGCAACTCAGATTCTCGCTCGGGTGTGTTAATTGATATTTCATGGTTTGGAAAAAAAATTGGCTGCGGATATGTGCGGATGACTATTTTATAGCCCTTTGAAGTATGCTAATGCTGAAAAATGTACCAAAAATTCTGATGCTTTACTGTACATGCTGCTTTATTGCACACTTCTTTTACACATTTCATTTTAAAATTTAGCATTTACAATATTTTTTGTTTCCAAATCTAGGTTCTTCAAAGGTCAAATTCATAGTTCGTGAAGACGTTTTACGAATTTCCGAAATCTGCAATATTTCATCAATAATTGCTAATATAGCTGCAGCCGAAAAACATGAAATACGTATTTTTGCTTGTTTATATTGGGTGTTTTTTATTGAGGTATAGAACTTTAAGTTGGCATCACTTTTTTAACTGGCGGCCATTTTGTCAGCTGTCAAGTGATTAATATTTAGTTTGGTTTGCCATTTCATCATGAACAGGTTGACAAAAGAACAACGCCTGCAAATCGTGCAAATTTATTTCGAAAGTAATGGTTCAGTTCGCGAAGTTTACCGCAAAATTTTGTTCAGTGATGAGGCTCATTTTTGGTTGAATGGCTACGTCAACAAGCAAAATTGCCGCATTTGGAGTGAATAGAATCCACATGGGACCCTTGAGACGCCATTACATCCACAAAAACTGACTGTTTGGTGTGCTCTATGGGCTGGTGGAGTCAGTGGGCCACACTTCTTCCGAAATAATGCTGGAGAGTCAGTTACCGTTAATGGAGACCGGTATAGAGCCATGATAACCGACTATTTTGTTCCCGAATTGGATGGCATGAATGTGGATGAGTTGTGGTTCCAACAAGACGGCGCTACATGCCACACAGCGCACGTCACAATCGATTTATTGAAGGAAACATTCGATGAGCGCATAATTTCGCGGAATGGACCTGTCAATTGGCCACCAAGATCGTGTGATTTGACACCTTTGGATTATTTTCTTTGGGGATATGTGAAGTCGCTCGTCTACGCCAACAAACCAGAAACGTTAGGGGACTTGGAAGCCAACATTCGTGGCGCTATTGCCAACACACGGCCCCATATGCTCGAAAAAGTGGTTGAAAATTGGACCTGTAGAATTGGCTTTATTCGAGCCAGCCGCGGCGGCCACATGCCCGAAATCATATTTAAACATCAATGGCATAAAATTATCCTTCCAATAAAGCCAAATTGATGGACATTAAAACGATTTTCTTGTGTTTTATTTCAATTCGAAGTTCTATACCTCAATAAAAACACCCTGTATAAATTTACAATTTTAAATGCCACAACATGTCTTTTCTAAATATTTTGCATACAAAATAATGCTAATGCTCTTACCTATTTTCAAAGTACTCTCCAAATTGTTTATGATCTTTTGCAAAGATACTAGTAGGTTCCGGGTCGTGAGGATAACGTAGGCATTTTGCAGCTTGCGCACCTACGCCTTGAGGACCATCCTAACAGTTTCTTAAGCAAGCGCTAATTAATTTGTTTCTGCGTAATATACAGAGCAAGTTTGATACCAGGACCACGTAAGCTGTTTACGAACTCCTCTGTTTTCAAATGATACAAGAATGGATGGATTTCACCTGTATACGTAAGCTGCAATAAACGCTCTATTTCCACCACCAAGCCCTGTCCTGAAGTACTTTTGATGCAGTTCCTTTCAAGGTCAATATTAGCTACATGACCTTCTTCTCATTCTTCCATCTGTTTCTAGTTTGTGGTTTTAGATCAGACACGGGCGTTTCTTTGCACAATTGTGCTGAGAGCATTCACACGTATTCTTTACCTCTTTAATTTAGTAGTCGAAGAGACCGCGACGAATGAATATCAGGCGGATGCTTACGAATTTTTTGTAATTTTTTTCCAGAATATTTGTCCAGCAAACATACGAGTTTTATTTCAAGCTGATATGCGAAAAATATTTTGTTGTAAGTAATGCATTTGGTAATATACAATGCCTTTTATGTTATCAAAGCTCTAATTTTAAATGAAAACGTGAAACTATAGAACTGAAATCCAACTTTTTCATTGCCCTATGGAAATGTCATTATATTGCCCCGTCTGTGCATTATTGTCCCATTTTTATTTAATTTTTTTCATTGACCGTTTACTTAGAAAAAGTTTAATATTCAATTAATAATTTTACTTAATTAGAAAATATGTCTACTTATGTATAAATATATAAAGCAGCATTATCTTTAAAACGCTTAGCTTTGTGTTTGGTGGGTAGCTCGACACATATACAATTTACCAATACATTGACGGTGCCCACCACTGTTTTAGAAGTTTCCAGCAGAATTGTTTCCACCTCGGCTAAAATCCCACATTTGGCATTTTCCATTTTACTTTTACACTTTTTTCAGACACTGACTTCACTATTAACTTTAGATTAAGTACATTGTACTTAATTTTTCACTACTTTGACACCTTTTAATTCACACAACAAGCAGCATTTAAGTTCATGTTGCTTGTTGTAGAACTAGTACGTACTTTTACATCCTATTTGCATAAACTCGTTTATGTAAATAAAATGTCCTTTTTATTTTACGATTTATCTTTTGATACCATACACTGACTTCCCGTATTGTCCGGCATCGCCTTTATATAGGAAAAAATTACTTCTTCTGGTAACTTTGTAAAACATCTTCAATTGTTGAAAGTTCCATGTAGGTTTAAATTCTTGTTATGACTTTGTTGACAAGGTACCTTTTTGTTACTTAGTGTTAGTGCACATTTCATAATAAATTTTAATCTAATTTTAAATTTTGTAACAATATTTCAATTATTCAACCTTGCTATAGCCGTTTTGATTAGACCCAAAAAATAGGTGAATCTTTCCAGCTCTGAAACTGTATTTTGCAGATTTTTAATATCACTCTATTTGGAATCACATTCAATCCATCAGCCGAAGATGAACGAAAACTCTTCTGGATTTCTGTATTCCTAAGGATCCAGAATATTGTTACGTTTTTAGACCTTTTTGTAAAAACGCTTTTTACTCATCCTTCAAAGATTCGTTTATCTTGGACCAGCACTCAGGGGACGACTGCTATGTATATATGCAATGCATTGCGCCGGAACTGAAAACGAGGAGATATTATTGAGGGGACAGATTAGGAAAGATGAGAAGATAGACCGTTTATTTTTTAGCTATTTCAACGTTTTGTTTTCCTTCGCCGGCTAATTTTGCGACGAATTAAAAACACAGGCAATTAATTTAGAAATATAATGCGGCAACACTTTACTTATTACTGAATTAACACGAGTATTTGTACTGATAAAAGCCTTAGCGATGTTAACACGTCTAGATATACATATATATGTATATATATATATATATATATATATATATATATATGTATACATATATATTTTTATATATATATATATATATATATATATATATATATGTATATATATACATATATATATATATATATATATATATATATATATATATATATATATATATACTATATATATATATATATATATATATATATATATATATATAAATATATTTATATATATATATATATATATATATATACATGTATAAGTATATATATATATATATACATGTATAAGTATATATATATATATACATGTATAAGTATATATATATATATATATATATATATATATATATACATATATATTGTATACGTATATATGTATATATATATATATATATACATATGTATATATATACATATATATATATATATATATATATATATATATATATATATATATATATATAGATATATGTATATATAAATATATATTATATATATATATATATATATATATATATATATATTGTTACAAAGTTTAAAAATAGATTCAAATATAACGACAATGTGGCTATATGTACTTGGCAGCACTGCCAAATCATCTCTAGTTGTCAAAATGTTATAACCCTGGTCAACACAATGCAGATAATATTTGAATTAACGGAAATGGAATATTCCGGATACATCGTTGAGAATATACAAGATCATTCGAGGCTGTGCGATAATAAGTGTAAATAACAACAACGAAAAACCAAGCAACATCAATGCTAAGAGATGATGATTTATTCTTAATGATCTTGTACGCAAGTATTCGTTGTTAATAAAAGCTAAACATGTACACAAATATACACAGCAATATACACAGCAACATACACACATAGCACAAGCAGAAACAAAACTACGCAACTCCCCAGTTGGCAAAACCGTCTTAGACGACAAAGTCTTCGACGATTTATGTACGATTTGTCCTCGCTGTTCTATTTTTCTTACGACGTAGGCGACAGGATGGGCGACAATGTCTTCTGACTAGTCTTCAAACTGTTTAAGAATCAAGGATTTTGAAATAACGGGACTTTGAAAAGAAAACAAAAATGTTAATAGTTTTGATTGCGCATTTTTTTTCAGTTGTATTTTATAAAACGTGAGTGAAGGTAAATTTTAACAAGTTTTTTAACGGCAATTATATCAAGCAAATAAAAATGTCATCATCGAGGTCATTACGACGTGAAGTCCAACGTAAACAGCTCATGTTTTTAGAAAGACTTAAAAACAGTAATAAAAGTATATTTATTTGATTTGATTTAAAATTAAAAAATAAATGCATTATATATGAAAAACTATGAATTTATATTTCTTATCTTATTTTTGTTAGTGACTTTTGACTATGTGTTCGTCGACGAAATGGTGGAGGAATTTGTCACTCCTGCATTCATCGATGACAATGTAGAGGAATTTGTAGCTTATTTGTTCGTCGACGACGAGTTACAGGAAATTGTCGCTCATACGGTCGTCGACGATGAATTGCAGGAATTTGTCGCTTATGCAGCCGCCGACGAATTTGTGGCCATTTGTTCGAAAATTTCGTCGACGATTTGCTTTAGCTGTCTTTAACATGTCTTCGACGATTTTCTATTGTCTTGTACCCGTCGTGTAAGATGTCTTGCAGACATGGCCAACTGGGTCACAGACCACTCATACATACAACCGCACATAGTTACCATAAACCAGGGAAAGGCAACCTATACTATAACATTTTGCGATTGTATTAGTTATATACTCTCTGCGCTCTCACCACGAATCGGTCTTGCCAATCAACTTTCGTCACTTCTCCCCAATTAAAACTTTAAAATCTCCAAAAGCTAACTTATTATGGGTATTTGCAATATATTAGAAAATTAGTATCGGCATGGCATTGGAGCAAAATGATGTTTGTGGCTCTGTATACAGTGATGGTGTGTAAAAAATAAGGTTTTGTAGTACATCTGACAAAGAGTAATGCAAATACACATATGTATGTATATGTTCATTGCATTATTCACCTGCAAGCATTATTTGCAAAAAGTTTGAATGTAATGAACACTAAGAATTGTGGTTCAAATTGTTAACGAAACACGAGGTGGTCATAAGGGAATGTTATATATACAATTTTCCGCATCTCTTCATACTTTTCGCCAAAGCATTTGCCTTTCTCTGTACTAGAATCAGCAATAATTTTTTTCATAAAGATTTCTCCACAGTGATCGGACTCACATTGCTTTCTGGCAACGCTGATTCTTAAAGTATGCGATAAACACAACCTGCCCGTTTGAATGCTGAAACTAGACTGATTGAAATTGTTTACAGCTCTACAATGCGTGTACACACGTACGTAACAGAAGAGTAAATGAAAGTGCGCCGCGCCCTACATTTGCCTTTCCCTGCCATAAACAAAACACACAAGCCAGCATTGTCATATATACAAACACACGTATATAGCTACATGTTAAGTAAAGCACAACCAACAACAACCATGACCAAATGCTTCGCGAAGTTACCAGACGACGTCATTTTGCTATATAAAGTCGCTGCCAGTGATCAGCGGGATCAGTGTGATTTTAAATCTAGACGTGTTTACATCGCTAAGTGTTTAGTAGTGTTGCCGCATTATAATTCTAAAATTAATTGTCTGTGTTTTTAATTTGATGCAATTAAACGAATCCTTGAAGGATAAGTAAAAAGCGTTTTTACGAGAAGTTCTAAAAACGTAACAATTGGTGTCAGAAGTGGGATTGCAAAAATAATTAAAAAGGACATTGCAATTTAAGGAAAAAAAGGACATTAAAAAAAATAAATAATTATTAAATTTGATGAGCTAAAAGTTGAACAGCTAAAAAAGGAGCTTAGTAAGCGGGAATTGTCAACAGCAGGTAACAAGGCTGAACTGCAGAAGAGTCTGATAGATGAGTTTAAGAATCGCGGCATGGACATCGGGACATACGAGTTTGAGGACAAAGACGATGTAGAGGTATGTCCTCCTGCCACGACCAGCAGCATGGACATAAATTCAATGTTTGCTGCTATGATGATTCAGATAAAAGGAATCTATGATGCACAATCTGAAATTAAACAGAACTCAAAGATCAGCACTGAAAAGCTTGTAGCCGAAATACAGGAGTCAGTAGAGGTTTCTGAGGCCATTAATAGGAGGGTAGATTCCATTGAGAATAAATTCTCAGAGCTGGCAGATAGAGTCCAACATCTAGAAAGCGGTGGCCTGGCACAGCATGCAAAAGAGTTTGAAGAGAAATTGCATGCTCTAGAGGACAAAATGCATAACCTTGAGTGTAGTGGTGGACCAGTACGAGCAGTTGCGGAGGTTTCTGCGCGAATAAAAGTGCCATGCTTTGACGGCAGCGTACCATTGGGCATCTTTAAATTCAAGTTCGAGACGGTTGATATCAGAAATGGATGGGATGCTGAAGGAAAGGCCATAGAGTTGATTTTGTCCTTAAAGGGTACAGCCGCAGAGGTACTTGAGACCGTGCCAGTAAGCAGCAGAAACAACTATAATGAAGTAATGGCAGCATTGCAGCGCAAGTATGGTGGTGAGCACAAGCGCGATTTATACAGAATGGAATTGCGATGTAGAGTTCAAAAGCCTAACGACTCTCTACAAGATTTCGCAATGGAAATCGAGCGTTTAGTGCAGCTCACATATCCAGGCGAGAGTCATCCGTTCCTGGACCACTTTAAAACTGAGGCGTTCGTTAATGGCATTCGCGACTCTGATGTCAAACTGGCTGTGTGCGCAACGCAGAAATCAACTTTCGCTGAGACTGTTTCATTTGCGCTGGCTCAAGAGACTGCAAGGATGGTTTTCAAGCCACAGATATGTAAAGTACAGAATGTGGAGGTTTTGTCTGAGGAGGATAACAGCATAGTTGCTAGTTTTAAGGAGGCAATGTGACAACTGTTGGCGGAAGGTGCTACCAAAGAAAAGCCTAAGTGCTTTAACTGCGGAAAAATTGGTCAAGAAACAGCAAAGGGGTGAACAAAATAACATCACAAGAGTCCCAGTCAATAATAAGGCCCGATATAGTAAAGGGGAAATGCGATCGTTTAAGCAATATACGGCTACGTACAGCTACTGGAGAGCCTGCCACTGTCTATGGTAAGATTGAATTGAAGGTGACTATAGCCAACATCAACGTGAGGCATGTGTTTATTGTTGCCGATATTGTCGATGAGGTAATTATTGGAGCCGATTTTATGATTAACCATGGCATTAATCTACACATGGGGCAACAGCTGATGATTTGGCGTAATGTGGAAATACCCCCTGATGTTGGGTATGACAGCAAGCCGCAAGTAAGAAAAGTATTTGCTATTGAGAGTCAGACGTTACCGCCGCAGTCTGAAACAGTTATATGGGCGCGTATGAAGGGAGATTGTGAGGACAATCGGTTGTGGGTTGTAGAACCAGCAGATTTAAAGAGAGAGCTTATAACAGCAAAAGCTCTAGTAAAAACCAGTAAAGGAGGAATAGTCCCTATAAGAGTACTTAACTTGACAGACCATGAAAAAGTCATCAAAGAAAATTGCGGTATTGGCCAGTGTACTCCAGCAGAGGCAATAATAAACTGCGAGAGGAAGATAGAGCCTACCAATTTGTCCGCCAAAGAACGTGAACAATTTGAGGAATACGTAGGAAAATGGGTAGCAGGACTGTCAGCGACAGACAGAAATAAAGCCAAACAGTTGCTAAAAAGGCATGCCAGTATCTTCGCCATGGGAAACCAAAGCCAGTGTAGAACTGCATTGGTTAAACATGAAATTAACACAGGCGAAGCTAGGCCGATTAAACAGCCACCCAGAAGTGTACCCCTAGCAAAGCGAGATGAAGTCAAAGAGCTTGTAAGAGAAATGGAGCGTGAAGGCGTAATTGAGCCATCTTCTGGTCCTTGGAGTTCGCCAGTAGTCTTAGTTAAAAAGAAAGATGGCAGTACTAGATTCTGCGTAGACTACAGGAATCCGCTCCCCAGAATCGATGGCACTTTGGACACGCTAGCTGGTACGAGATGGTTCTCTACGCTAGACTTGCGAAGCGGATATTGGCAAGTGGAGATTGCAGAGAAAGACAAGGAGAAAACTGCCTTCAGTGTCGGTAACGGATTATGGCAGTTCAAATTTATGCCATTTGGTCTCTGCAATGCTCCGGCCACGTTTGAACGCCTAATGGAGAAGGTACTGAAAGGACTCCACTGGAAGACATGCTTGGTATATCTGGATGACATTATCGTGATGGGGAAAACTTTTGATGAACACCTCAAAAACATGGCAGAAGTTCTTCAACGGATATCATCAGCTGGATTGAAACTCAGCCTGAAGAAATGTGCATTGTTCCAGAAAGAAGTGAAGTATTTGGGGCATCGTGTTACAGCAGACGGAATCTCAACAGATGAAGATAAAACACAAGCAGTAAGGGACTGGCATCAACCTAAAAATCTTCATGAATTGCGCAGCTTTTTGGGCCTTTGTACATACTACAGACGCTTTGTGCCATGACAGCAAGCCGCAAGTAAGAAAAGTATTTGCTATTGAGAGTCAGACGTTACCGCCGCAGTCTGAAACAGTTATATGGGCGCGTATGAAGGGAGATTGTGAGGACAATCGGTTGTGGGTTGTAGAACCAGCAGATTTAAAGAGAGAGCTTATAACAACAAAAGCTCTAGTAAAAACCAGTAAAGGAGGAATAGTCCCTATAAGAGTACTTAACTTGACAGACCATGAAAAAGTCATCAAAGAAAATTGCGATATTGGCCAGTGTACTCCAGCAGAGGCAATAATAAACTGCGAGAGGAAGATAGAGCCTACCAATTTGTCCGCCAAAGAACGTGAACAATTTGAGGAATACGTAGGAAAATGGGTAGCAGGACTGTCAGCGACAGACAGAAATAAACCCAAACAGTTGCTAAAAAGGCATGCCAGTATCTTCGCCATGGGAAACCAAAGCCAGTGTAGAACTGCATTGGTTAAACATGAAATTAACACAGGCGAAGCTAGGCCGATTAAACAGCCACCCAGAAGTGTACCCCTAGCAAAGCGAGATGAAGTCAAAGAGCTTGTAAGAGAAATAGAGCTTGAAGGCGTAATTGAACCATCTTCTGGTCCTTGGAGTTCGCCAGTAGTCTTAGTTAAAAAAAAGATGGCAGTACTAGATTCTGCGTAGACTACAGGAAGCTCAATGACATAACCAAGAAGGACAGCTATCCGCTCCCCAGAATCGACGACACTTTGGACACGCTAGCTGGTACGAGATGGTTCTCTACGCTAGACTTGCGAAGCGGATATTGGCAAGTGGAGATTGCAGAGAAAGACAAAGAGAAAACTGCCTTCAGCGTCGGTAACGGATTATGGCAGTTCAAAGTTATGCCATTTGGTCTCTGCAATGCTCCGGCCATTTGAACGCCTAATGGAGAAGGTACTGAAAGGACTCCACTGGAAGACATGCTTGGTATATCTGGATGACATAATCGTGATCGGGAAAACTTTTGATGAACACCTCAAAAACATGGCAGAAGTTCTTCAACGGATACCATCAGCTGGATTGAAACTCAGCTTGACGAAATGTGCATTGTTCCAGAAAGAAGTGAAGTATTTGGAGCATCGTGTTACAGCAGACGGAATCTCAACAGATGAAGATAAAATACAAGCAGTAAGGGACTGGCATCAACCTAAAAATCTTCATGAACTGCGCAGCTTTTTGGGACTTTGTACCAAATTTTGCCAGTGTAGCTGCAAGCCTGCATGAGCTGACAAAGAAGTCGAGACCATACCATTGGGGTGAGCCACAGGAAAAGGCATTCCAGAAACTTAAAGGATTATTGTGTACGTCACCAGTACTAGCGCATCCCATACCTGGAGAAAAATTTGTGCTGGATACTGATGCGAGCGGCTATGGCATAGGGGGCGTGCTATCCCAAGTAGTTAATGGCACTGAGAAAGTCATAGGATACTATAGCCGTGTACTCTCAAAACCTGAGATGAACTACTGTGTGACACGACGTGAGCTTCTGGCAGTATTGGAATGCATTAAACATTACCATAAGTACCTGTATGGTCAACACTTTACATTAAGGACTGACCATTCTGCACTGAGATGGTTATTGCAGTTTAAAAATCCTGAAGGGCAACTGGCAAGGTGGATTGAGCGCCTGCAGAGCTACGACTTCAGTATTGAGCATAGAAGGGGCACAAAACATAACAATGCGGATGCTCTTTCAAGAAGACCCTGCTGTTTAGAGTGTAAACATTGCGTTAGAACCGAACAAAAGGAAGGCGTTGTTGATGTTCGGCTAATGCACATCGACTCTGATGAAGACTGGTCAGCGGCACAGAGGGACGACAGTATACTGGGGAAAGAGGAGGACAGAAGACCGTCCCGGAATGAAATTTCGGCTGAGAGCCCACTCGCCAAATCTTATTGGGCTCAGTGGAACAGCCTCAAGGTAATAAAAGGGTGCCTATACCGCGTATGGGAAAGTGTAGACGGCAAAACAACTTCAAATTTGATAGTTGTGACATGCTCCAAGATAAGTAAAGTTTTGCAAGAATTTCACAATGGACCTAGTGGCGGTCATCTTGGAGTAACAAAAACACTTGAGAAACTGAAGCAGTGTTTTTATTGGGTTGGATGTCAACAAGCCGTAGCCGACTGGATAGCCAACTGCCCACAGTGCATAGCAGCCAAAGGCCCAGTAAGAAGAAACCGGGGACAGCTACAGCAATAGAACTCAGGAGCACCATTCGAGCGGATCGCAATGGATGTAGCAGGTCCTTTTCCCGTCACCGAAGCCGGAAACCGTTATGTTCTTGTTGTAATGGACTATTTCAGTAAATGGGCAGAGGTATATGCTATACCTAACCAAGAAGCAAAGACAGTTGTAAATGCAACTGGGTATGTCGCTATGGTGTCCCAATAGAATTACATTCCGACCAAGGAATTTCGAGTCTGCCATATTCAGGGAAATGTGCGAATTATATGGGATAAAGAAAACCAGAACAACGCCATTGCATCCACAGTCTGATGGCATGGTAGAGAGGTTCAATCGCACCTTAGAAGAGTACCTGCGAAAAGTGGTAAGCAACCATCAGAGGGATTGGGACGAGCACATTCCCAAATTTTTGATGGCATATAGGTCAGCTGTACACGACTCGACATCGAGAACGCCAGCTAAAATTATCTTCGGGACGGAATTAAAACTGCCTGGTGACTTGGAATTTGGTGTTAAGCCAGCTGTAGAAGAAGTAGCCACTTCGTCCCAAGAGCAGGAGAACTTAAACGAACTGCATGATTTCGTACGTAATAGAATCAAGATGGTCAGTGACAAGATGAAGGCTAGATATGACCGCGCAGCAAATTCGGAGGGATTTATGGAAGATCAATTGGTTCTACTTTATAACCCACAACGGAAAAAAGGATTGTCCCCAAAATTACAGACTCACTGGGATGGCCCGTATAAAGTGATTAAGAGAGTGAATGACGTTGTGTACCGGATAGAGAAGCACAATAGCCCAAGGTCGAGAATGAAGATAGTACATCTCGAACGATTGGCGCGCTATGGAAGAGGTGATTGTATGCCTATTCGGGTCGAACAGGCTTAAGTGGGCGGCAGTGTTACAAAGTTTAAAAATAGATTCAAATATAACGACAATGTGGCTATATGTACTTGGCAACACTGCCAAATCATCGCTAGTTGTCAAAATGTTATAACCCTGGTCAACACAATGCAGATAATATTTGAATTAATGGAAATGGAATATTCCGGATACATCGTTGAGAATATACAAGATCATTCGAGGATGTGAGATAATAAGTGTAAATAACAACAACGAAAAACCAAGCAACATCAATGCTAAGAGATGATGATTTATTCTTAATGATCTTGTACGCAAGTATCCGTTGTTAATAAAAGCTAAACATGTACCCAAATATACACAGCAATATACACAGCAACATACACACATAGCACAAGCAGAAACAAAACTACGCAACTCACAGACCACTCATACATACAACCGCACATAGTTACCATAAACAAAACACACAAGCCAGCATTGTCATATATACAAACACACGTATATAGCTACATGTTAAGTAAAGCACAACCAACAACAACCATGACCAGATGCTTCGCGAAGTAACCAGACGACGTCATTTTGCTATATAAAGTCGCTGCCAGTGATCAGCGTGATCAGTGTGATTTTAAATCTAGACGTGTTTACATCGCTAAGTGTTTAGTAGTACAAATACTCGTGTTAATAAAGTAGTAAATAAAGTGTTGCCGCATTATAATTCTAAAATTAATTGTCTGTGTTTTTAATTTGATGCAATTAAACGAATCCTTAAAGGATAAGTAAAAAGAGTTTTTACCAAAAGGTCTAAAAACGTAACAATATATATATATATATATATATATATATATATATATTTTTTTTTTTTTTTTTAACAAACACAACCCGCGAAGCGATCGGCCTGTCTGCGGCAAACACCCAGAGTCTCTGGCGGGAATCGAACCCACGACCATTGGACTGACAGGCTACCCATCTGCCACAGAGGCATCCCTATACCTATTTAGAAAATAAGTACATGTAAATTGTGCACCAAGTTAATAAGTACTGAAATATGTATCATGGCAGTGCTGTTTAAAAGTTTTCATCTGGCAACTCTAATGATATATGGCACCACGCCATGTGTGTAGCTGCACTGAGTGATTTAAATCCTTTTTTTCATATAGATTTTGACATACAATCATTGAAAAGAGCTACTGAAAGAGACAGATTCAATGAAGCAACTGAAATAAATGAATCAGTGAATCAACTGAAACAAAAGAAACAACTGAATCACTGAAACAACTGAAAGAAGTGAAAGAAAAGGGCTAAAAACGCTCAGTGAAACAACTGCAACAACTGAAAGAAGTGAAAGAAAAAAGCTAAAATCGCTAGGTAAAGTGAAAGATTCACCTTGCTCAGTTGAATGATTGATTCAATTGAATTAATTCATTTAGGAGCCGTACAACTCTATTGCACAGCCTCGAATGATCTTGTATATTCTCGACGATGTATCCGGAATATTCCATTTCCGTTAATTACAATATTTGGGGTATTCACACTGTGTGCTTTTTAGTCATATTGTCATAATGTTTTAGACCAGTTTAAAAAAGTTGTTGTTGTGCTGCATACAAAAAAAGTCATAAAATAATAGCACTCTTTCAGGTATGTTTTTGTTTTGTCATAAAATAGCTCTAGAGATTTGAGCCGAACGGCTGAATATATTTAGACGAGACGGCGATAGTATATGTTTGCCGCCGTTACTTATATATGATTCACGACTGAAAAACGACAAAAAAATTATTCATACGTATATGTCTGTACATTAAATCAAATTTTTATAACATAAATAAAATTACAAGAGAACTAAATCGCAAAAAACATTTATATACAAGTGTAAAATTTTTCTCGTTTAACTTACGTAGCTGGCAGCCACTGAACGTTTTTCCGTATGCCACCGCAAAAAAATATGTATTCACCTCATATCAAGGCAGCAGCTGTTTTAGTTTATACATACAAATTCATTTAGATATTCTTGTGCACCAGAAAGAAAATTTAATAATTTTAAATAGAAATGGAGTTTTTAGACGATTCATCTTTAATTGTATTAATATTTTTCTGCATTTATAACAACTAATTACAAATGTGTTATCTTATGAGCTGATCGATGTTTGAAATAGCATACTAAGTTATGACGGGCTGTTCACACAAGTCATGTTTTTCGTGCTATTATTTTATGACTTATGACAACAGTGTGAATCCCCAATTATCTATATTGTCTTTACCAGGGTTGTAACATTTTGACAACTAGAGATGAGTTGGCAGTGCTTCCAGGTACATATAGCCACATTGTGGTTATATTTGAATCTATTTTTAAACTTTGTAACAATATATATACTTTATTGGGTCGCATAATAATTATGAAATTATATTATGAAATTATTATTTACATATGTATATCATTTAAATTTTTTCGTGAAGAGTATAAAAACAAAAATTAAAAACAAGTAAAAGTGGTACATTCAGCTGTGCCGAATCTGAAATACCCTTCACAGATGTAATTCTTCTTCCTTTCTTGCTAAAACAGAAGGTAGGTTTAATTAAAAACAAACAAAATGATGTTAAAATTTACTTTTATATAAAAAAAATATAATTAAATTTTTGGCTAGGAAGCTAAATGTTTGGGTCTTCTCATTAGAGTTGTGTCACTGAGCTATGACATAGTTCAATTGAACGTTTCAGTGACCTGAGCGCTCACTACAATAAATGATTTTAGCTCAGTACTGAGCGCTTTTGTTTTAGAGCTCTTTTGTTTCAGAGCGCTTTTGCTTCACAGCTGAAGACATATATAAATACGTCATTGTATATGTTATTGTGGCATGTCTACAAAAGCAATCTTTTTGTATAGAACATTTTTACAAATAAAACTCGTGCGACGAAACCATGTTCTGAAAAATACCAGTACATGAGAATGGTTTTATAATAAATGTAATATCCTTCGTGGGCCCTGTAGCGAAAAGTAGCCGGCGAAGTAATAAAAAAGGTTGAACTAAACCTACAAAAAAACTGTCTATCTTCTCATCTTTCCTAATCTGTCCCCTCAATACTATCCCCTCGTTTTCAGTTCCGGCGCAATGCATTGCATATAGGGTTACTCCCCTTAGTGCTGGTCCAAGATTAAAATATATATATATATATATATATTCCACCTTGCTGCTATATATATGTTTATGTATATATGTATATATATATATATATATATATATATATATATATAAATATATATACATATATATGTATATATATATACATATATATATATATATATATATATATATATATATATATATATATATATATGTATATTTACATATATATAATTTGCCAAGCAACACAAGAGTTGCTTAAGCAAAGCGTACGAGATTTAAATGTTGGCGTCGCTGTACTTAGCGAGCCATATAAGAGGATTGTATCTGCAAATTGGGTTGCTGATAATACAGATACATCGGCTATATGGACTACCGGTTCCTTAAAATTGAGGGAGAACTCAGCGCCATAATGCGGGCACACGCGGGCGACTGTTTCCAGCATATGTTTGTACAGCTGCTATGTTCCTCCTAGGTTTTCTATTGAGAACTTTCGTGTTATTGTAGGCAACATAGTGATGAACGCTGCAGCCAGGAGTCCTGTTATAATAGCAGGAGATTTCAATGCGTGGGCTGTGGAATGGGGTTGCAATTCGACAAATGCAAGGGGAAGAATTCTATTGGAAGCTCTTTCTGCGCTGAGTGTTGTACTCCTGAATTCTGGAAATGAGAAAACCATCAGAAGAGGATATGGTGGATCAGTTATTGACATTACGTTTGCCAGTGAAACCATCATAAACTGTGTGAACTAAGGAGTATCTGATCTTTATACTCACAGCGATCACAGTGCCATTATTATAGATGTGCAGGATGATATACGACGTGTGACCCTCCGGGCACAAAGTTTGTCGGGATGGAAAGTGAATACCTTTGATGAGGATATTTTTGCCATCTGTATGGAGGGTATGGACTTGAATGGTTCAGCTGAGGATAAGGCGGTACAATTGGTAAGCCATATCACGCGGTCGTGCGATGCATCTATGGTGAGGTGGAAAGGATCCGCAAGGTGGTCACCAATTTATTGGTGGAATGATGATATTGCTAGCTTGAGGGCTGAGTGTATACGTGCCAGAGGGCAATATACAAGGACTCAAGGTAGGTTGGAGAATGATGCACACCAACAGAATTAAAGGTATAAGAGGAGGGCCTTAAATATGGCAATTCGTAGGAGCAAACGGCAGTGCTTTCTTAGTATTTGTGATGAGGTAAATAATAATCCTTGGGGTCTTGCATATAAGCTAGTCACAAAGAAACTTAAATGCCTAGGCCCGTTGCAAGCGAGTGAAGAACCAATCCAGGAGGGAATTGTAGACCACCTCTTCCCCCATCAGGAGGCACCACCTTGGGAGCACAACCCTCCTAACGAAACTTTAAGATTTCCCTCGGTTACAATAACTGAGATCGAATACGTTGTCTCTAAGTTTAAGGACAAAAAGGCAACGGGCCTGGACGGTATTCCAAATATGGTATTGAAACAGGCCGTTAAGCTGTATCCCGAGAAGTTCTTAAGGGTGGTAGATGCATGCTTAAGTAAGGGAACTTTTCCAACAAGATGGAAGAGGCAGAAGTTGGTGTTAATACCAAAGGACAATAAACCCCTAGATGACCCCTCATCTTATCGACCACTGTGTATGATAGATACATGTGGGAAATTGCTAGAGGGTGTATTTTGCAGAAGACTTAGGAACTGCGTTGAAAACAGACATGGCCTATCAGACAACCAATTTAGCTTCAGAAAAGCAAGGTCAACAGTGGATGCTATAAATATGGTAGTGGAAACTGCTGCTCGAACTATCTATGGCAAGAGTTGGAG